>OU342744.1:30859767-31123623 GCA_910589775.1 Avena eriantha | reverse complement strand
TAAGGCTTTGTCACCCGTTTGGTCACTATAACTTAGGGTGGTGGTAGGTGGCGCAAAGATCTCATTTATTTCGTGCAAAAAAACTTAAATTTAATTCTTTTGAAAAAGTATGTTTCATGTTTGATGCGGTAGGCTTTCGAGGTTAAGTCGCATGTACGTCTCTCGTGGCGACGAGAGACGCAGCCGAGCGCTAGAATAACTTTTGTATTCTATTTTTGGTTAAATTTTTTATTGGTGGATAACTTATGTGTTATTGGGTGGGTAACTTAAATACTGAAGTATGGATAATGAATAATATTTTGTTTATTTCTATGGATAACTTTGTACAATTTTCAGGATAAATTTTAGTTTTTTTTTGGCCACCATAATTTTAAGCCTTGGTTGCCTCCATCTTAGTTAATTACACGTGTGATAAACTTATTTGATTGGACACAGTAGCCTAGGTGTCAGGATACCGAGTCTTCGTGGGCGACGTGGTGAAAACAAATCTTAAATTGTAGGTTTACATTTATGTTTACGTATGCATACAAAAACTCAAACACATGATCTTTATAGGGTAGATAACTTAGGTAATATCACGTGGATACCTTACGTAGTTCAGCATAGATAACTTTTGTGTTACAGGTGGATAATTTTTGCATCAAAAAAAGTTCTCGAAACATATCGATATGGGATGTAGTTTGAAGATCTCATCGCGACTAGCCCAATGGTGAAAACGGATCCAAAATCAGATATACGGTTTGACCAATAAGTTATTTTAAATTTTTAGATTTTCGAATTTAACCCCATGCATCGCACGTACAATATATCTTCACGCATGCATGCCGGCTGTGATGATTTTTTCTAAATGTCTGCCAGATTTCATCATTTATAGAACGGTTGTCGGTAGCAATGTCCTAAATCTAGTATTATAGGGTTGGCCTATTGATGATCCACGTGGGCTGCTAAATAGAATTTAACAGCTGATCCACGTGGGCTGTCGTGCTTAGGAGGGATACCGAACGTAGGCTGGCGGGAGCAAGGCCGACTTCTTTTTAGCTTTTGATTATAGAGAAGCTAGCTTTTAACAGATTGCGGAGAGAAGCTGTGGTGAGGAGAAGCTCACAGAATCTGGTTCCTTTTATTCTTTTTGGTTTCTAGACATTTGGTTTGTTTGATATGTTGAGTTATGAAATGTCTGTAACGTCCCTAAATTTGATAATACCCTGTGTATGCTAGTTTTTAGTACATAATAAGATAGGAATGAATAAATAGAATTATAAAATAGTCAAATAAGATGATACCATAAGTTGTACCCCTTCTGTACAAAAATAACTGACTTCGACTTTATCTAGATTCAAATGTATATACACACTAAAATATATCTAGATACATACGAATCCAGGCAAATTCAAATCACTTATTTTGGACGGGCGGTACAATTTATTACATGCCCAAAATAAAATAAAAGTCTTTTAGTGATTGCGAAATTACAATTAGAAGAAAATTATACTATCCAGCATTAGAAAATTACTAACCGAAAAATAGGAATTACTAGCAGAATATTAGATGAATTCTACAATGGAATCTGACTAGTGAATTCGAGCTCTCCACAAATTTCTCCGATGCGGGCCAGAGCAAAGCGATGCGTTCAGTTGCCTCCTTTTTCTTTTCTTCAACTTCTATGCGGTGGCAATCCTTTGTAAATACAACCAACAACAAGGCCAGGTGTGGATACCGGTTCGGTTGAGATGGTGGAATCCCAGGAATCTCTCCAAAAGCAGGTCGGGAGGCGATTCTAGGATTGCACTACGCGTCAGCTCGCTTCGCGGTAGAAATAATCGGTGCAGAATCGACTGTGTTCTTTTCGGATTGAGCGGTTCGACACCTAGAAGCTGTGCAGAAGCTGAAAAAAAGTCGGCCTAAGTGGGTTCCGAGGGAGTCTTTCCATTTTAATCGGTTAGGTGACAGAAACTTTCCTAATTAAATGGTGCGTCAAAGACTACCAACGAGTGCCCGTTTTTTCTTTGGACAGCGCTACGGGTCCTCCGGGATCAAAACTTCTGATCCCGGGTCCTCCTGCTGACACGTGTTCTTTCTCATCCCGCTTTTGCTACATAATCCCCGATTTTGCTACACGGTAGCAAAAAACTGTTCGCACTAAAACAGAACAGAAAAGACAACCCTCGCCGAAGACCTCGCGGGAGAAACTCGCCAGAGACTTTGTAGCAAAAGAAAAGTACTAATGTAGCAAAACCGACCTCCCCGAAAAAATAACACCGGAGCCTCGTCGGGAAAAACCTCGCCTGAGACGTCCAAGAAAAAAATGACGCTATTGTAGCAATACCAAAAAACAGATGTAGCAAATTTTCTCTCTAATATAGCAAAAGGGGACATCGCCGGACACATCGCCGGAGACCTCGTAGCAAAAACCATATAAATTGGTTGTAGCAAAAACATTGCGCGAAAGTAGCAAAAAATATATGAATACATAGCAAAATAATATACTAAGGTAGAAAAACGTCATAGCAAAGACGGACACAAAAGTAGCGACGCCGGCCAACTAGAGTAGCAAGCGCTCTAAACTATGGTAGTAACAGCAGACACGGTATGTAGCATTGCCGACACTGGGTCCATGGTTCCATGTTACCGCATCGTGGTAGCAACAGCCATGGCTGCTCCATCCACAGGAGCACCTTCACAGTGAAGTCCATCTTTGGTGACAACGGGGAGTAGCACTGTCGTGTTCTTCCTGTCGTCGGGCACCTCCGACGGGATCTAGCTTGGTGCGGCGAAGGGTTCGAGGGTACGTGGCGGCAGAGGCCGGGCTCCTGCGGCAGGTTCGAGGGCGCGTGGCGGCAGAGGCCGAGCTCCGGCGGCCTGGCCCGGCCGCGGTGGCGTCTACCTTCCCTGGCGGCGGCAGCGGCGGGTGCCTTCCCCGGCACGGGCACTGGCAGGGATCTAGTTCGGCGGCGGCAACGGCTTCATCTTCGGCGAGTCTGGTCGGCGGCGGCTCCATCTCCGGCGAGTCTGGTCCAGTGCGCGGCGGCCTGGTCCGATGGCGGCGGCGGCTCCATCTCCGACGGGAGCAGAGGTAGCTGGGGAGGATATAGGGTCGGGGCCTGATAGAAGAGCCGTGCGGGCCTGCTTCACTCGACGCGAGCAGCCAGACCGTGACCCGGGGGATCATTTTGTTCAATCCCCCGACGGATACGTATCATTTCCCTAATATCTATCCAAAAAAATTCGGTATGTCTAGTTACTAGAGATAACTAGCATGGTGGCCCTCGCAAATGCGAGGGCACCATCTTTAATGTGTCTAAAGAGATTGTGATATAGTATGATGAAGTAACAAAAACTATCGTAAATTATATGCTCATAAATGTCAAATGTTAGGTGACCATTTTAATCGTGTTGCCGTAGTGTGGGCTCTTCAATCTTACGTCTTATGGACATAGATTGAAAATGTATTTGACTTAGAGAATGTATGTTGATTATTTTATCTTGGAACTATGATTGTGAGTTGATTGATAGTTCTCATGTGATGATTATATGAGTATTCACGTCAACGAGTCATTATTCTATATGTTGTGGCCCAAATAGAAATCAGAGCTACTTCAACAATGGCTAGAAAATGTTCGGACCGAACAATATTCCTGAAGTTAAACTCACGTGTGCTCAAGGCTCTCCTATCTTCCATTTCATCCAACTGAAAGATGACTCTATTGCATTTTTCAATCAGAATTTTAATATGCGATAATCTTTTTCCCAACTTCTTCAAAGCATATATTAGGTTTTTGAACTTTGCAGTAATTACATTAGCAATAGGTTCCTGCTTAACTGGCTGCTTCCAAGCTTGTTCCACTACTTGAAGAAAACCAGGTTGTTCAATCCAAATATTATCAAATCTGAATTTTTTTGCTCTTGGAATTGTAGTGGAAATGCTAACCACACAAGGTACATGATCAGATGTTTATTTTGATAAAGGGTTGACCATTGTGTTAGGATATTTTAGAGTCCAATCAGGGGTTGTAAAAAACCATTCCAATTGTTCCAATAGAGGATTTGCTTGCATATTTGACCAGGTGAAATTCCTTCCTTTTAATGGTAGTTCCAACAAACCCAGGTGACTAATAATGCTATTGAAAAGAAAGATGTCTTTGAAATCAGCACCATCCTTGTTTCTATTATCTACTGATCTTATAAAGTTAAAATCCCCTAGAAGTAGCCAATGTTCATTATTTGGGATGTTCAGATCATATAACCATTGCACAAAAAGGTCTCTCTATAGTCCCCTGCATGGCCCATAGACATTTACAAGTGTCCAAGTATCTGAGTTATGAGTTGAAACAAACTTAATTTGGATTACTGAATTTGTTGTTTCCATCAGAGAGCCAACAAATTTGAGTTTTTCCATAATACTATTAAACCGCCCGATGCACCATCAGAGGGAACAAACACAAACTGAGAAAATCTTTTTGGACATAAGGTTTTAATAAAGAGTGATCAAAATCTTCATATTTTGTCTCTTGAAGACAGGCAATTGAGCAGTGACTTTCATTAATTTTGTTATAGACAGCCAATATTTTATGTTTATCATTTAATCCTCTCACATTCCAGCATAGTACCAGCCAATCATGATTTAAGGTAGAAAAGCTATCCATGAGAAAACATATTCAAATTTCATCATCCTGGCATGCATAGCAAACCACAAGCAGAAAATAACCCTAGCTTCAGAATACAGTGATATCGAAATACAATGTCATAATTATAAACTGCCATGTTCATCGGACCTACAAACAGACCAGATACCAGAGGAGACCATAGTATACCAAAAAACTAAGTGCTAAGTAGCAGCATCTCGATACAAATTAACTTAATAAGATAGATATCTCGAGCCTCAAACAGTATGCCACACTGAATAAGATGGGCTTCATTCATCATTGGGAACCTCCTTGGACTTGGTGGAAGAAGGACCAGCCATAAGATTGTCCTCAGAGAGCTCTTTCTGGGGGGATCTCCAAATCTTTGCCTATCCTTTCAAAAACAGGAATGGGCATAAAAGGTGTTGCAGTCTCCTCTACTGGCTTGGAAGATTTTGCCTTCTTCCTTGTCTTGGAGTCTCACTTGCCATGCTTGCTTTAAAACCAGCATCTCTAGTAGTAGTAGTTCTAGCACTTCTCCTTACTGGGGCCCTCATTTTTTGAGTATCATCTTGCCCCCCAAAGAGAGGTTTGTTGTGGCCATCTTTTACAGATTTTGTAGAACTCCTTGTTACTCTAGTTGTCAATGTTGGATAGGCTTTCTTTCTTCCTAGGAATAGTGATTGGTGAAGCTGCAAAGACTGGAGGAATGACTTGTTCACCACTGTACTCTTAAAAAGTGAGCCTTCTAGCCAATTTTCCCTGTGATCCTAGATGATAGATAATTCATATGTGTCAGCGTAATGGGATCGAGGGTCCCTCACATTGCGCCTTAGCGGGGGGCCAGGACCCACCAGTCAGCGACCTAGCAGATCCACGGCTTGGCCGGCAAGGGCATCGACAGGATACAAACTCTGTGTGCTCCGAACAGGTACGACTCTGCCATGATGAACCTATGGATACTAAGTATCAGCTATGCTGCAGGTACCTATGAGTGAGACAAACGCTACAATATGTGCCTCAGCCCACTATCCGGGCATGGACAAAGGAGGAAAACTCAACAACGAGTGCAAGGCGGCCCTGCCCCTCCTTTCGGGGGCCCCGAAAGGAGGGCGAGGGCATGGTTGGGGGCAGCGTAACAAGCCCCAGAAGGACCACGGAAGCACCCTCTCCTGGTCCAGGCGCCGCCCGAGAACCGGAGTCAACTATGCCTGACAAGGCATGTTAGGCCTAGCCTTGGGAACCGACAATGCGCCAGCATCGCTGGACATCATCATGATGTTGTGTCCGCTGCAGCGCCACTGTAGCGCGCCACTGACAGGAGTGACAGCTCGGGGCCTGAGTTGTCACTCAACCATTGAGTGGACCGGTGCACCGCCCCTGGCCGTCCATTGACCACAGGCGCTGCCTACCTACCTGAAGACTGCATGACACCCCGTGATTGAAGCCCGGGAACGCCCTGGGTGGAGCTCCATGCCGGCCCCTGTGGTGACCCCTTGGTGTATAAAAGGAGGCTCGTGACCATTAGGAGAGGGGGTTGGAGGACCAAGAACTAAAAATACTGGGGAGAGGTTGGCAAAAGAGGGGTTCGACGGGCTAGAGACCTTATAGGAAGGTATAAGAGAGGAGAAGAAAGAGGAAGTCCGGCGAGTGTAGAGGCTAAAGAGAAAGCATCTCCCCTGCACCAGAGAGATCATCTTCTTGTACATCGACCCACCGCAGATAACCCACCAAAGCAGTGCGTAGGTTTGTTAGCCGAAGGGCAGCCCGAACCTGGGTAAAAAATGCTCGTATGTGCTCCGTGTGTGCTGTGTTTGCTTGTAACAGTAGGTTCCTTCACCGATGTTGCGGCCAAAACGCCTTCGTTCCCACTACCAAACAAATAGGGGATGTCTAACATCCCTAATGTCAGCGTGGGCGAGATGCGACATCTGGCGCGCCAGATAGGGGGGCTCGCGTTTTTGGCTTCACAATCACCATCATCGTCGACAGCTTCGTGAGATTCTTCATCATCATTGTCATGGGCACTGACGTCTGCTTCATCTTCGTGTTCACCATCAACATCGATCGCACCATCACTAGCCATGGTGCTGGGGCCGGCCATGCTGTGGTAGACTCGCTGTTGCACGAACTCGCTCCCATACCCTTCCTACGACTGGGGATTTGATGCTGAGCCTCATGCGCGTGAATACCATCGCAGGGCCAAGCACAACCGCGCCGCCGCTACCACTGTCAAAACCACACCCTGCGGTTGAGGAGGGCGGGCGTACTAGAGGAAGCGTCATTGCACGGAAGTAACCTCCACCAGGTGACGCAGGAGGTGTTGCTAATGAAGGCCTAGGGGAAGACGCCACCAACGTAGCCGCCACCCCTGGAAGCAGAGGCTCAAGGGTGATCCTCAGCTTACCAAGAATATGCCGATGGGCGATGACCCGGCTCATTTCATCACTATCGAGAACGGCTATCTCCCGAGCAGGAGGCAGAGCTTGTTGCTTTCCTGCGGGAAAACACTTATGTCTTTTCCTAGGATCCCTCGGATCTCCCTGGAGTTCCGAGGGAGGTCATCGAGCATCACCTGGCAGTGTGCCCTAGGGCTCGACCTGTCCGACAGAAGGTTAGGCGCCAGGCACAAGACCACCATGACTTCATCATAGAAGAGATGCGCAAGCAGGTGAGGGCCGGTACCATGTGGGAGGTCCTCCATCCAACTTGGATGGCCAATCCCGTTGTGGTGCCTAAGCCGAATTTGAAGATGAGGCTATGCACCGACTTCACCGACCTGAATCGGTCTTGCACGAAAGATCATTTTCCGCTCCCCGTGGATCGACCAGGTGGTGGACTTCACCGCTGGATGTGACCTGCTCTATTTCTTGGACGCGTTCTCGGGCTACCATCAAATATGGATGGCCGTCAAGGAAGAGGAAAAGATTGCATTCATAACCCTGGTGGGGTGCTACTGCTATACATGCATGCCCTTTGGCCTCAAAAACACCGGGGCCACCTTCCAGAGGGCTATGCGTATCTGTCTGGGGCCCCAGATGGGGCACAACGTGGAGGTCTACATTGATGACATCATGGTTAAATCTCATGTCAAAGCCACCATAATAATTGAAGCCCTTCGAGAAACCTTCGATAATCTTCGAAAGGTGAACCTACGCCTTAACCCTGAGAAGTGCGTCTTCGGTGTCCCTTCCGGGAAACTCCTTGGGTTCCTGGTTTCACACCGGGGAATCGAGGCTAAGCCGAACAAGATCAAGGCCATAGAAGACATGAAGCTACCACGGAAGGTAAAGGACATGCATCGCCTTAATGGGTGCATCACGGCTCTGGGTCGCTTCATCTCTTGCTTGGGTGAACGCGCTCTCCCGTTTTTTAAGCTGCCGAAGAAGAAGGGGGCCTTTGAATGGACCTCGTAGGCAGAGCAGGCATTCCTTGTTCTCAAGAAATACATGTACTCTCCACCCATCCTCGTCTCTCCGTGGCCCGGAGAACCACTACATCTCTACGTCACTGCTACCACTCAGGTGGTTAGTTCAGCTTTGGTGGTGGAGCGGCCGAAGGGCCCCAGAACAGGCGAACTCGTCAACAAGATAGAAGGTCTAACTTCCTCTTCAAGAGGGAAAGGATAGGCCTTGCCCGGGCCTGAGGGTTCGGAAAATCCAAAGAGACGGGGCTAGAGCAGCGCCCTATCTACTTTGTCAGCATAGTGTTACGAGATGCCCGGGAAAGATATCCCCCAGCTCAGAAGATGCTACTCGGAGTGCTAATCGCTTCCCGGAAGCTACAACACTACTTCCAGGCACACTAGGTCACTATTGTCAGTGACTATGGACTAGAAAGTGTCCTACCCAACCGTGAGTCGATGGGGCGGATCGCGGAGTGGGCAATGAGCTATCTGAGTTCGAGTTGCACTTTGCCCTTACTAGAGCCATCAAAAGGAAGGCCTTGTTGAGTCATCAACGAGATGGACACCAACACCCTGGGAGGAAGTGGAAGAATACTCTCACCTCCAGGGGAAAATGAAGACCAAGGAAAATGGATCATGTACTTCGACGGCTCCTTCGGCTACCATACGGCCGGAGCGGGAGTTATCATTGTGTCTCCTTCCGGGGAGCAACTCAAGTATGCCGTCCACACCTAGACTTCAAGGATTGAAGAGAAAAGCTCCCAACAACATGGCAGAATACGAAGCTCTGCTTGCTGGGCTACGAGCCGATGGCGTCCTTGCAATAAAACAACTGGTGGTGGGTGGTGACTCGCCACTGGTGGTTAATCAAGTCACCACGAGTACGACTGCCAACAAAGTGGGCATATCTGACGAAGTGAGGCGGCTTGAGTGCCGCTTACGTGGATTGCAGACGGAGCACATCGCGGAGGGGGGGGGGACAACTTTGTTGCGGACGAGCTTTCTAACCTCGTTGGCGCCAAGGTGGTCCAGTTCCTCCTAGAGTTTTCCTTGAGAGGTTGACGAAGCCCTTCTGTGTCCGTTTCACTTGGAAACGGAAGCCCTGATACATTGTAAATGTATCTATAAGTTTTGATGTTCCATGCTTGGTTTTATCCACTTTCTTGTGTTTTGTCCAACACTTGGAGTACTTTTCATATGATTCTCTGGACTAAACTTGATGAACAAGAGCCACAGTGCCAGCTGCCTGTTTTCAGCTGTTTTTGGTTCTAGGAAAGTCAGAAAATGAATATTCTCGGAATTGGACGAGACAAAGCCAAAGTGCCTATTTTCCGGAAGTCATCACATGCCAGAGTACGAGACGGGAGTGGCCAGGGGGCCACCACACCACCTGGCCACGCGGCCCAGCCTGGCCCACGCCAGGGGGTGGTGTGGCGCCTCCGGCACCCCTCGGCCTCTCCTTCCGCCTATAAGATGCCCTCAGGACGAAAACCCTAATGGTTCGATTAAAAATCCACGAAAGAGTCTGTAGCCGCCGTCATCTCCATCCCTAGATCGGGAGGGATCTGAAGCTCTTCCCGGCACCCTGCCGGAGAGGGGAATTCACCCTGGAGGCCTCTTCATCACCATGCAAGACTCCTGTGTGATGCGTGAGTAGTTCATCCTTGGACTACGGATCCATGTAGTAGCTAGATAGATGGTTCTCCTCCTTTGTGCCTTCATGTTTAGATCTTCTGAGCTCTGTTCATGATCAAGATCATCTATTTGTAATTCTGCATGTTGTGTTGCGGGGATCTGATGGATATTGAGATGCTATTCAGATTAATTATTGATGCTATCGTGTCTTTGTTATTTGTGATCTTGCATGCTTTCCGTTTTTAGTAGCTATCTTGGCCAAGTAGATGCTAGCAACTCCAAGAGTTAGTATTTATGCTCGATAGTGGGTTCATGCCTTTGATAATCTGGGGAAGTGACAGAAATCTCTAAGGTACTAGATGTGTTGTTGCTACTAGGGAGAAAACATCAATCCTTTGTTCATAGAACAATCATATTGTTTACTTCACACGCAGTTCGTAAAGCAATAATATGTTGCTTGCAACTTATACTGGAGGAGTTCGGATGATAACCTGAAGGTGGATTATTAGTCATAGATGCAGTTGGATGGCGTTCTATGTATAATGTTGTAATGCCCAATCATGTCTCAAAGGAGTCAAGATGATTGTATATGCATGTATTGCTTTCTCGATGTTTGTCAATTGCCCCGCTGTAATTTGTTCACCCAACATGTTATCTATCTTAAGGAGAGCCACCTCTAGTGAACTATGGATCCCGGTCCTTTTCTTTACATACAATCTACAATCTTTTACTGCTTTGTGTTTACTTTCTGCAAACTATTACTTCTTTCCATTTGATACGTTTAATCCTTTGTTTTCCGCAAAACACGGTGAGATTGACAACCTCATCGCAAGTTGGGGACAAAGTTATGTGGTTGTGTTGTGCAGGTCTCCACGTTGCTACTAGCACGGTAGAGCGCCCTGCCAAGGCTCAGCTAGCGCAACACCTTTGGGGTGTTTCCTTGCTCCTACTGGTTCGATTAAACCTTGGTTTCATAACTGAGGGAAACTCGCTACTGTGCTCATCATACCTTCCTCTTGGGGTTCCCAACGAGCTCTACATCAACTCTTGAGTTGCTAGCATCTACTTGGCCAAGATAGCTACTAACAACGGTAAGCATGCAAGATCACAAATATCAAAGACATGATAGAATCAATAATCAATCTGAAATAGCATCTCAATATCCATCGGATTCCCGCAAACACAACATGCAGAATTACAAATAGATGATCTTGATCATGAACGGAGCTCACAAGATCTAAACATGAAAGCACAAAGGAGGAGAACCAGCCATCTAGCTAGTACATGGATCCGTAGTCCAAGGATGAACTACTCACGCATCACATCGGAGCCTTGCATGGTGATGAAGAAGGCCCCAGGGTGAATTCCCCTCTCGACAGGGTGCCGGGAAGAGCTTCAGATCCCTCCCGATCTAGGGATGGAGATGACGGCGGCTACAGACTCTTTCGTGGATTTTTGATAGGGCCCTTAGGGTTTTCATCCCGAGGGCATATTATAGGCGGAAGGAGAGGCCGAGGGGGTGCCGGAGGCAGCCACACCACCCCCTGGCGCGGGCCAGGCTGGGCTGCACGGCAGGTGGGTGTGGTGGCCCCCTGGCCCCTCTCCGTCTCGTACTCTGGTATCTGATGACTTCCGGAAAAATAGGCACTTTTGCTTTTGTCCCGTCAAATTTCGAGAATATTATTTTCTGACTTTCCTGGAACCAAAAATAGCAGAAAACATGCAGCTGGTACTGTGGCTCTTGTTAATAGGTTAATCCAAGAAATCATATGAAAAGTACTCCAAAGTGTGGAAACACAAGAAAGTAGATAAAACCAAGCATGGAACATCAAAAATTATATATACTCAATTCCCCAAAAGAACTCAAAAAGAACCAACAAGAAGCAAATGTAGAAAATGGCAGAAATCTGTCAAAACAGACCAGCAGGTAAAGACGAATTATTCAAAGACCTTCTGTTGCTCAAATCAAAAGGTATTGAACTAACGAAAGCTATATAACAACCTGGGGGAGAAGCACAAAATTCACGCCTCAAAAAGACATTCAGAGATTTTACACGAATTTTTACGGTGAAGCACAAAATCTGTTTCGGGACAGCAACTTCCCAATCATTACTTATCTCTCATTAGTGTTACTCTTGGCACAAAAAGTAAATAAAAAGGATAAGGAGCGGTTATTACAGAGGTAATAACTTCCAAGACTCATATAAAACTTTTGGGTATCTCCCAATAAGTACTTTTCTTTAACGCCTTTAAGTTAGGCATAAGAAGCAAAGAAAGAATAAAGTGTTCTCAAATGAAGAAGCATTAAAACCAAAAAAAAATTCATAGGAGAAGCAAAAGAAATCTTTTATCTCTTCTTAGGTTAGTGTTCTTACCTTTTCTTAGTGGGAGTTGATATTTAATGGTGCCTTCTTTCATATCAATGATGGCACCAACAGTTCTAAGAAAAGGTCTTCCCAAAGTAATAGGACACGAAGCATTGTATTCAACATCCAAAACATAGAAATCAACAGGGACATAGGAATTGTTAACCATAATAAGAAACATCATTAAGAATCCCCATGAGTTTCTTTTTAGCATTGTCATCAAGTGGGATATTCAAATAACAATCTTCAAGTGGAGGCAAACAAGCATATCATAAATCCATCTAGGCATAATAGAAACACTACTATCAAGATCACATAAGGCTTTGAAATCAAAGTCATTCACTTTCATATTAATGATGGGTTCCCAACCAACTTCTTGTTTTATAGGAATAGAAGCTTTATGTTTCATCTTTCTTCTTAATCTTTACGAGAGCATCAGTAATGTGTTTTGTAAAGGCCATGTTCATAGCACTAGCATTAGGACTTTAGCAAGCTTTTGTAGGAACTTAAAACTTCTGAGATATTGCAACCATCAGATCAAAATCAAAATTATCATCTAGAGTAGTAGAACTATTACTAGCCTCAACACTAGTGGTGGTAATAGTAGAAACACTAATGTTTCTAGCAATTTCATATTCTCTTTCCCACTTAGCATGTAATTCAGCTAATAGTCTAATATTTCATCAATTCTTACTTGTATAGCATTAGTAGCTGCAAAGGGATTATCATTAGTTTCAGGTTTAGCAGCCATTTTATTAATCAATGAAGATTGAGCTTCAGATAGAGATGATATATTCCTTTCAGCATTAGAGAGTTTCAATTGTAAACTAGGAATTTCTCTATTTAGACTCTAAAGTTGATGGCTAATGTTCTTCAAGATGGTAGATTGTTCCTCCATAGTTTTAGTAAATAGTTTATTTTGCTCATATTGCATTGCATGAAGTTTTAGTGGCTCTTTCAACTTCTAAAATTCTTCCTTCACTAGGTAATCTAGGTTTACCATTATAACTATGAGTATTATTAGGAGGGTAGGGCCTATAATTGTTATTACCATAAGCATGATTGCAAAAATTGTTGTTTCTTATGAAGTTCACATCAATTTGCTCTTCTTGAGCAACCAAAGAGGCTAAAGGAACATTATTTGGATCAATATGGGCTTTCCCATTCACAAGCATAGACGTAATAATATCAATCTTATCACTCAAGGAGGAAGTTTCCTCAACAGAACTTACCTTCCTACCTTGTGGAGCTCTCTTAGTATGCCATTCAGAATAATTAACCATCATATTGTCCAGAAGTTTTGTTGCAGCACCCAAAGTGATGGTCATAAAGGTACCTCCAGCAGCAGAGTCCAATAGGTTCCTTGAAGAATAGTTCAATCCTGCATAAAAAGTTTGGATGATCATCCAAGCAGTCAGTCCATGAGTGGGACAATTCTTAACCAAAGATTTCATTCTCTCCCAAGCTTGAGCAACATGCTCATTATCAGATTGTTTAATTTCATTATTTCACTTCTCATAGATATAATCTTAGCAGGAGGATAGTATTTTCCAATAAAAGCATATTTGCAATTAGTCCAAGAATCAATACTATTCCTAGTTAAGCAATTAAAGAATTCTTTAGCTTTTCCTCTCAAAGAGAAAGGAAACAATTTTAGCTTAATAATATCACCATCTATATCCCTATGCTTTTGCATCTCACAAATTTCAACAAAGTTATTTAGATGGGAAGCAGCATCTTCATTACCAATACCAGAAAATTGTTCTCTCATAACAAGATTGAATAAAGCAGGTTTTATCTCAAAGAAAGTATCTTCAGGCACAAGTGGAGCAATAGGTGTGCACATAAAATCATTGTTGTTGGTGCTAATGAAGTCACACAACTTAGTGTTTTCCAGTAGTAGTCATTTTTTGTGTTTTTGAATAAGAAAGCAAACTTGTAAAACTAATTTTGTGTGTGTGTTTTTGATAACAAAACAAACAAACAAAGCAAAACAAAATAACAAAGTAAAGAGATTGGTTATGAGGGACTCCCCTTGTGAAGATGTCCTTGACTCCCCGGCAACGGCAACAAAAAAAATGCTTGATGGCTCAATGTCGGCGCCAGAAAAATGCTGCTGCGATGTTGATGTAGAGCTTGTTGGGAACCCCAAGAGGAAGGTATGATGATCACAACAGCAAGTTTCTCTCAGTTATGAAACCAAGGTTTAATCGAACCAGTAGGAGCAAGGAAACACCCCAAAGGTGTTGCTAGCTAAGCCTTGGCAGGGCGCACTACCGGTGCTAGTAGCAACATGGAGACCTGCACACACAACAACCAGAACTTTGTCCCCAACTTGCGATGAGGTTGTCAATCTCACCATGTTTTGCGGAAAACAAAGGATTAAACGTATCGAATGGAAAGAAGTAATTGTTTGTAGAAAGTAAACACAAAGCAGTAAAAGTTTATAGATTGTATGTAAAGAAAAGGACCAGGATCCATAGTTCACTAGAGGTAGCTCTCCTTAAGATAGATAACATGCTAGGTGAACAAATTACAGTGGGGCAATTGACAAACATCGAGAAAGCAATACATGCATATACTAATCATCTTGACTCCTTTGGAACTTGATTGGGCATTAAAACATTATACATAGACCGCCATCCAACTACATCTATGACTAATAATCCACCTTCAGGTTATCATTCGAACCCCCTCCAGTATTAAGTTGCAAGCAACAGATTATTGCTTTACGAACTGCGTGTAAAGTAAACAAAACGATTGTTCTATGAACAAAGGATTTTTGTTTTCTCCCTAGTAGCAACAACACATCTAGTACCTTTGAGATTTCTGTCACTTCCCTAGATTACCAGATGCATGAACCCACTATCGAGCATAAATACTAACTCTGGGAGTTGCTAGCATCTACTTGGCCAAGATAGCTACTAACAACGGAAAGCATGCAAGATCACAAATAACAAAGACATGATAGAATCAATAATCAATCTGAAATAGCATGTCAATATCCATCGGATCCCCGCAAACACAACATGTAGAATTACAAATAGATGATCTTGATCATGAACGGAGCTCACAAGATCTAAACATGAAAGCACAAAGGAGGAGAACCAGCCATCTAGCTACTACATGGAACCGTAGTCCAAGGATGAACTACTCACGCATCACATCGGAGCCTTGCATGGTGATGAAGAAGGCCCCCAGGTTGAATTCCCCTCTCCGACAGGGTGCCGGGAAGAGCTTCAGATCCCTCCCGATCTAGGGATGGAGATGACGGCGGCTATAGACTCTTTCGTGGATTTTGATAGGGCCCTTAGGGTTTTCGTCCGAGGGCATATTATAGGCGGAAGGAGAGGCCGAGGGGGTGCAGGAGGCAGCCACACCACCCCCTGGCAAATGTATATATAATTTTTGATGTTCCATGCTTGGTTTTATCCACTTTCTTGTGTTTGTCCACACTTGTGAGTACTTTTCATATGATTTCTTGGACTAACCTATTAACAAGAGCCACAGTACCAGCTGCATGTTTTCTTGCTATTTTATGGTTCCAGGAAAGTTAGAAAATGAATATTCTCGGAATTGGACGAGACAAAAGCCAAAGTGCCTATTTTTCCGGAAGTCATCAGATGCCAGAATACGAGACGGAGAGGGGCTGGGGGCTGGCCACACCTCCTGGCCGTGCGGCCAGGCCTGGCCCGTGCCAGGGGGGGTCCGGCTGACCCCAGCACCCCCTCGGCCTCCCTTTTGCCTATAAGATGCCCCTCGAGACGAAACCCTAAGTACCCGATCAAAAAATCCACGAAAGAGTCTGTAGCCGCCGTCATCTCCATCCCTAATCGGGAGGGATCTGAAGCTCTTCCCGGCACCCTGCCGGAGAGAGGAATTCACCCTGGAGGCCTTCTTCATCACCATGCAAGCCTCCGATGTGATGCATGAGTAGTTCATCCTTGGACTACGGATCCATGTAGTAGCTAGATGGCTGGTTCTCCTCCTTTGTGCTTTCATGTTTAGATCTTATGAGCTCCGTCATGATCATGATCATCTATTTGTAATTCTACATGTTGTGTTTACGGGATTTCGATGGACATTGACATGCTATTTCAGATTGATTATTGATTCTATCATGTCTTTGTTATTTGTGATCTTGCATGCTTACCGTTGTTAGTAGCTATCTTGGCCAAGTAGATGCTAGCAACTCCAAGAGTTAGTATTTATGCTCGATAGTGGGTTTATGCCTCTGGTAATCTGGGGAAGTGACAGAAATCTCTAAGGTACTAGATGTGTTGTTGCTACTAGGGAGGAAAACAACAATCCTTGTTCATAGAACAATCGTATTGTTTACTTTACACGCAGTTCGTAAAGCAATAATCTGTTGCTTGCAACTTAATACTGGAGGGGTTCGAATGATAACCTGAAGGTGGATTATTAGTCATAGATGCAGTTGGATGGCGGTCTATGTATAATGTTGTAATGCCCAATCAAGTTCAAAGGAGTCAAGATGATTAGTATATGCATGTATTGCTTTCTCGATGTTTGTCTATTGCCCCACTGTAATTTGTTCACCCAGCATGTTATCTATCTTAAGGAGCGCCATCTATAGTGAACTATGGATCCCGGTCCTTTTCTTTACATACAATCTATAAACTTTACTGCTTTGTGCTTACTTTCTGCAAACTATTACTTCTTTCCATTCGATACGTTTAATCCTTCTTTTCCACAAAACACGGTGAGATTGACAACCTCATCGCAAGTTGGGGACTAAAGTTCTGTGGTTGTGTTGTGCAGGTCTCCACGTTGCTACTAGCACCGGTAGTGCGCCTGCCAAGGCTCAGCTAGCAACCCTTTGGGTGTTTCCTTGCTCCTACTGGTTCGATTAAACCTTGGTTTCATAACTGGGGGACTATGCAGCTGTGCTCCTCATACCTTCCTCTTGGGGTTCCCAACGAGCTCTACATCAAACATCACATCAGCACTTTCCTGGCGCCGACACTGAGCCATCAAGCCCTCCTATCAACCTCGCAAGGATCACTAGGAAAGGGAAGCCCCGGAAGGGTCAGGCCGTTGATGCCCTTGACAAGGACCCGATATCGGAGAAGCATGTGGTGGCAGTGGTCGAGGATGCCTATACACCATGAGCGGCTGAGATCTATCGATACCTTAAAAGCCAGGACCTACCTAAGGAGGATAAGCAGGCCGACCGCATTGTGCGACAGGCCACCATGTATTGCCTCATTGACAATGAACTATACCGCAAGAGGGAATGCTGGGTCAAACTCGACTGTTATCTCAAGGGAGCAAGGGAAATCACTTCTGGCCGACATCCATGAGGGGACCTGTGCGAACCACGTTGCCTCACAGGCACTGATAGGAAATGGCCTTTCGACAAGGCTTCTACTGGCCGTTTGGCCCTGGCAGACGCGGAGCATTTGGTTCACACATGCGATGCCTTCCAGTTCCATGCGAACAGCATCCCGATACCCGTGCAGGCCTTTGTAGCCGATCCCATCCTAATGGCCGTTCATGACCTGGGGGCTAGACATCGTTGGAAAGTTTCCAAGGGAGGTCGAATATACGAGTACTTGATGGTGGCCATTGACAAATTTACCAAGTGGTGAAAGTGGAGCCGGTGCGGGCCGTAATCGCGCAGGCAGCTATCAATTCATGCGAGGAATTGTTTTCCATTTCGGGGTGCCTCACAACATCATTAACAATAAGACACACAGTTCACTAGCAATTCCTTCAATGCGTACTTTGAGAGATGGGCACCAAGATTTTCTACGCCTCTGTCACTCATCTAAGGGGCAACGGGCAGGTGGAGCGCGCGAATGCGGAGGTGCTTCAGGGGCTTCAAACCAGAACGTTCGATCGCTTCAAGACGAGCGGGAGGAACTGGATTGAAGAACTCCCAACGGTCTTGTGGGCCCTTCGGACAACGCCTAACCGGGAAACCGGCGAGACGCCCTTCTCCCTTGTCTACGGGGCAGAGGCAGTCCTGCCAACGAGCTCAGATACGGATCCCAGCGGCGCCTACAACGACACCATCCAGCACGCGGAAAGGATTGACGACGTCAACTTCCTAGAAGAGGTACGTTGTTGAGCAGCGGTGTGATAAGCCCGTTATCAACAAAGCTTACAGCGGTATCATAGCTAGCGGGTTCGCCCTCATGAACTGGAGCCTATGGACCTAGTCCTCATGCGAAGGTTTTACACCAAGGGAATGAACAAATTGTTGCCTAAATGGGAGGGACCTTTTCGGGTAGCATATGTAACTAGACTCAGCGTAGTCCGGCTAGAATACAAGGATGGTTAGCTCCGTGCCGTAGTTCCCAACCATCCGAGGCACGGTTCTGTTCACACTTAAAAAAAGCATGAGAACAGGAGTTTCCTCCGAAAAATCGGTGAATTACGTGCGCACGACAACCAGCAGATAAGGTGTCCTACGAGTCACATAAGCCGCCGCAGAAAGCGCGGGAACAAGAGTTTTTCCGGCAAAATCGATGAATTACGTGTGCACCACAACCAACCCAGATAAGATGTCATGGGAGTCATATAAGCCGCCATAGAAGCCGAGAACATGAGTTTTCTTGGATAAATCGGTGAATTACATGGACACGACAACCAAGCTCAGATAAGGTGTCGTGGGAGTCATATAAGCCGCCGTAGAAAAGCCCGGGAACAGGAGTTTTCCCGCAAAATCGATGAATTACGCGGCACACGACAACCAGGCCCAGATTGTATTATAAACCGGGACTAAAAACACTCCACGTGGCTGTTGTTGTGCGCTCAGATGAGAGGAACCTTTATTCGAGGGTGGTAACACCCAACCGGGACTAAAGGACTTACCTGTTCCTTGAATTGTTTTTTATTTAATATATTTTTTAAATCATTTTTTTGAATCTTTGAATTGTTTGACTGTTAATCTCTCAGTTGTAATATTTTTAACTCTAATTATACTTATCCTTTGTTCAAATTCCAGGCCTGGTAAAATTTTTCGGTCGGTCACCTATCCTTACACTACTCTACTCCTAGCATGCTTAATTTCTCTGTTCATTCTGGATGAGTTCACGCGAAACAAATTATACCATAAATTATACCTTGTTGTCAATAGTACCATATCAATCGTATTAACTCTTATACAGTCACACGTCTATATTTTTTAAAATTTTAAACAATTATATAAGTAAACAATGAATAAGTAATAATAATATTGAATTCCAATGAAAATAAAATAAGTAAAAATATTTACTTGCCATTTATTCATTAAATATGGCATAATTAATATCGCTAACTCTGTAAATCGAAATTCAACAAATAATATATCCATCATTATCAGAAAAATGTGACGAATCCAAATATGAAATAATTTATTTTTTAAATAAAAAATTAATTTTTAAATAACTTTTTTCTTTTCGAAATTCAGAAATCTAAAATAATTTGAAACGGCCGGAGGGCATTGAAAAAAAACTAGAAATTTTGTGGCGATCATTTTGATAGGTTATACGTTTTTTCCTACATTGTTTGCACAAATGGCGTGCATTTGAAGTTTCATGATGGTTTTTTTTGCAAAATAAACCAAAATTTATGTTTCTTAATTTTCAAAACAACTATATCACTTAATATAAGTACATTGCAAAGGAGTTTTTTTGAAGTTTTTATAATTTTTTGTGATTTTTTAACACTAAAAACTACCACCGTCACAACCGCACCATGCGGTTGAGGAGGGCGGGCGTACTGGAGGAAGTGTCGTTGCACAGAAGTAACCACCACCAGGTGACGCAGGAGGTGTTGCTGATGAAGGCCTGGGGGAAGAGGCCACCAACGTAGCCGTCACCCCTGGAAGCAGAGGCTCA
Source organism: Avena eriantha (assembly GCA_910589775.1). Lineage (NCBI taxonomy): Eukaryota > Viridiplantae > Streptophyta > Magnoliopsida > Poales > Poaceae > Avena > Avena eriantha. The sequence goes on along the minus strand of OU342744.1, from coordinate 31,103,747 downwards.
AGGGTGAGCCTCAGATTGCCAAGAAGGTGCCAATGGGCGATGACCGGCTCATTTCATCACTATCGGGAACCGGCTATCTCCCGAGAAGGAGGCAGAGCTCGTTGCTTTCCTGCGGGAAAACACTGATGTCTTTTCCTAGGATCCCTCGGATCTCCCTGGAGTTCTGAGGGAGGTCATCGAGCATCACCTGGCAGTGTGCCCTAGGGCCCGACCTGTCCGACAGAAGGTTACGCGCCAGGCACAAGACCGCCAGGACTTCATCATAGAAGAGATGCGCAAGCAGGTTAGGGCCGGTACCATGTGGGAGGTCCTCCATCCAACTTGGATGGCCAATCCCGTTGTGGTGCAAAAGCCGAATCTGAAGATGAGGCTCTGCACCGACTTCACCGATCTGAATCGGTCTTGCACGAAAGATCCTTTTCCGCTCCCGTGGATCGACCAGGTGGTGGACTCCACCGCTGGATGTGACCTACTCTATTTCCTGGACGCGTTCTCGGGCTACCATCAAATCCGGATGGCCATCGAGGAAGAGGAAAAGATAGCATTCATAACCCTAGTGGGCTGCTACTGCTATACATGCATGCCCTTTGGCCTCAAAAACACCGGGGCCACCTTCTAGAGGGCTATGCGTATCTGTCTGGGGCCCCAGATGGGGCGCAACATGGAGGCCTACATTGATGACATCATGGTTAAATCTTGCGTCAAAGCCACCCTAATAATTGAAGACCTGCGAGAAACCTTCGATAACCTTCGAAAGGTGAACCTACACCTTAACCCCGAGAAGTGCGTCTTCGGCGTCCCTTCCGGGAAACTCCTTGGGTTCCTAGTTTCACACCGAGGAATCGAGGCTAACCCGTACAAGATCAAGGCCATAGAAGACATGCAGCCACCCCGGAAGGTAAAGGACATGTATCGCCTTAATGGGTGCATCACGGCTCGGGGGCGCTTCATCTCTTGCTTGGGTGAACGCGCTCTCCTGTTTTTTAAGCTGTCGAAGAAGAAGGGGGCCTTTGAATGGACCTCGGAGGCAGAGCAGGCATTCCTTGATCTCAAGAAATACCTGTCCTCTCCGCCCATCCTCGTCTCTCCGTGGCCGGAGAACCGCTACTGCTCTATGTCACTGCTACCACTCAGGTGGTTAGTTCAGCTTTGCTGGTGGAGCGGCCGAAGGGCCTCGGAACAGGCGAACTCGTCAACAAGATAGAAGGTCTAACTTCCTCTTCACGGGGGAAAGGATAGGCCTTGCCCGGGCCTGAGGGTTCGGAAAGGCCAAAAGAGACGGGGCTAGAGCAGCGCCCTATCTACTTTGTCAGCATGGTGTTATGAGATGCCCGGGAAAGATATCCCCCGGCTCAGAAGATGCTACTCGGAGTCCTAATTGCTTCCCGGAAGCTACGACACTACTTATAGGCTCACTACGTCACTATTGTCAGTGACTATGGACTGGAAAGTGTCCTATGCAATCGTGAGTCGACGGGGCGGATCGCGGAGTGGGCAATTGAGATATCTAAGTTCGAGTTGCACTTTGCCCAGAGCCATCAAAAGCAAGGCCCTTGTTGAGTTCATCAACGAGTGGACACCAACACCCTGAGAGGAAGTGGAAGAATACTCTCACCTCCCAGGAAATGAAGACCAAGGAAAATGGATCATGTACTTCGACGGCTCCTTCGGCTACCATAGGGCCGGAGCGGGAGTTATCATTGTGTCTCCTTCCGGGGAGCAACTCAAGTATGCCCTCCACCTAGACTTCAAGGATGAAGAGAAAAGCTCCAACAACATGGCGGAATACGAAGCTCTGCTTGCGGGGCTACGAACCGCTGGCGTCCTCGGCATAAAACAACTGGTGGTGGGTGGTGACTCGCAACTGGTGGTTAATCAAGTCACCAGGAGTACGACTGCCCACAAATGTGGGCCTATCTTGACGAAGTGAGGCGGCTTGAGTGCCGCTTCCGTGGATTGCAGATGGAGCACATGCCACGGGGGGGGGGGCAACTTTGTTACGGACGAGCTTTCTAAACTCGTGCCGCAAGGTGGTCCAGTTCCTCCCAGAGTTTTCCTTGAGAGGTTGACGAAGCCCTCCGTGTCCGTTTCACCTGGAAACAGAGCCCTCCCTATCAACCTCGCAAGGATCACTAGGAAAGGGACGCCCCGGAAGGGTCAGGCCGTGATGCCCGGCAAGGACCCGATATCGGAGAAGCGTGTGGTGGCAGTGGCCGAGGATGCCTATACACCATGAGCGGCTGAGATCTATCCCTACCTTAAAAGCTGGGACCTACCTGAGGAGGATAAGCAGGCCGACCGCATTGTGCGACAGGCCACCATGTATTGCCTCATTGACAATGAACTGTACCGCAATAGGGAATGCCGGGTCAAACTCGACTGTATCTCAAGGGAGCAAGGGAAATCACTTCTGGCCGACATCCATGAGGGGACCTGTGCGAACCACGTTGCCTCACAGGTGGTGATAGGAAAGGCCTTTTGACAAGGCTTCTACTGGCCGTTGTCCCTGGCAGAAGCGGAGCATTTGGTTCACACATGTGATGCCTGCCAGTTCCATGCGAAGAGCATCCGATATCCCGCGCAGCTTTGCAGACGATCCCATCCTCATTGCCGTTCATGACCTGGGGGCTAGACATTGTTGGAAAGTTTCCAAGGTAGGTCGTAATATAGGAGTACTTGATGGTGGCCATTGACAAATTTACCAAGTGGGTGAAAGTGGAGCCGGTGCGGGCAGTAATCGCGCAGGCATCTATCAAGTTCATCCGAGGAATTGTTTTCCGTTTCGGGGTGCCTCACAACATCATTACCGATAACGGCACACAGTTCACTAGCAATTCCTTCAATGTGTACTTTGAGGAGATGGGCACCAAGATTTTCTACGCCTCTGTCGCTCATCCAAGGGGCAACGGGCATGTGGAGCGCGCGAATGCGAAGGTGCTTCAAGGGCTTCAAACCAGAACGTTCGATCACTTCAAGACGAGCGGGAGGAACTGGATTTAAGAACTCCCAACGGTCTTGTGGGCCCTTCGGACAACGCCTAACCGGGCGACCGGCGAGACGCCCTTCTCCCCTGTCTACGGGGCAGAGGCAGTCCTGCCAACGGAGCTCAGATACGGATCCCAGCGGCGCCTACAACGACACCATCCAGCACGCGGAAAGGATTGACGACGTCAACTTCCTGGAAGAGGTACGTTGTTGAGCAGCAGTGTGATAAGCCCGTTATCAAAAAAGCTTACGGCGGTATCATCGCTAGCGGGTTCGCCCTCATGAACTGGAGCCTGTGAACCTAGTCCTCAGGCGAAGGTTTTACACCAAGGGAATGAACAAATTATCGCCTAAATGGGAGGGACCTTTCCGGGTAGCATATGTAACCAGACCCAGCGTAGTCCGGCTAGAATACAAGGATGGTTTGCCCGTGCCGAATTCCTGGAATATCGAGCACCTGCATAAGTACCACCTCCGCAAGTACTACCCCTAGATTACCCAACCATATGAGGCACGGTTCTGTTCACACTTAAAAAAACCCTGAGAACAGGAGTTTCCTCGGAAAAATCGGTGAATTGCGTGCGCACGATAACCAGGCCAGATAAGGTGTCCTAGGAGTCATATAAGCCGCCGTAGAAAGCGCAGGAACAAGAGTTTTTCCGGCAAAATCGGTGAATTACGTGTGCACCACAACCAACCCAGATAAGGTGTCAAGGGAGTCGTATAAGCCGTCATTGAAAGCCGAGAACATGAGTTTTCTTGGATAAATAGGTGAATTACGTGGGCACGACAACCAAGCCCAGATAAGGTGTCCTAGGAGTCATATAAGCCGCCGTAGAAAGCCTGGGAACAGGAGTTTTCCCCGCAAAATCGATGAATTACGCGCACACGCCAACCAGGACCAGATTGTATTACGAACCGGGACCAAAAGCACTCCACGTGACTGCTGTTGTGCGCTCGGACGAGAGGAACCTTTATTCGAGGTTGGTAACACCCCAACCGGGACTAAAGGACTTCCCTATTCCTTGAATTGTTTTTTATTTAAATATATTTTTTTAAATCTTTTTTTTGAATCTTTGAATTGTTTGACTCGTTAATCTCTCAGTCGTAATATTTTTAACTCTAATTATACTTATCCTTTGTTCAAATTCCAGATCTGGTAAAATTTTCCGGTCGGTCACCTATCCTCACACTACTCTACTCCTAGCATGCTTAATTTCTATATTCATTCCGGATGAGTTCCCACGAAACAAATTATACCTTGTTGTCAATAGTACCATATCAATCGTATTAACTCTTATACAGTCACACGTCTATATTTTTTAAAATTTTAAACAATTATGTAAGTAAACAATGAATAAGTAATAATAATATTGAAATCCAATAAAAATAAAATAAGTAAAAATATTTATTTTGCCATTTATTCATGAAATATGGTATAATTAATATCGCTAACTCTGTAAATCGAAATTCAACAAATAATATATCCATCATTATCAGAAAAATGTGACGAATCCAAATATGAAATAATTTATTTTTTAAATAAAAAATTAATTTTTAAAATAACTTTTTTGTTTTCGAAATTTAGAAATCTAAAATAATTCAAAACGGCCGGAGGGCGTTGAAAACGAACTAAAAATTTTGTGGCGATCATTTTGATAGGTTATACGTTTTCCTACATTGTTTGCACAAATGGCATGCATTTGAAGTTTTCATGATGGTTTTTTTGCAAAATAAACCAAAATTTACGTTTCTTAATTTTCAAAACAAATATATCACTTAATATAAGTACATTGCAAAGGAGTTTTTTTTTTGAAGTTTTTATAATTTTTGTGATTTTTGAACACTAAAAAAGGCGATCCGGGGGTGGACAGTTGTTAAGACATTAGTCCCGGTTCCAACCGGGAGTAAAGCCCCATTTGACCCGGAACTAAAGGTGGTCGTGCCCGTGCGACCGTCCTAGCCGTTGGAACTGGGAATAATATTCACATTTAGTCCGGGCCCAAACACGAACGGGACCAATGCTCTGGACAGCTCCGGACGAAAGCCCATTTTTCTATTAGTAATATAACACGAATCCAGCATCAATAAACGGCGAGGATGAACCTTAGACTTCACCATGCAGGAGATTGTATATTTTCCATATAAAGGACCAAAAACATTGTCATGGGCCGTTCTTTGGTATTCTCATATGAGCTTAAATATGACAAAACAATCAAAAAAATCCTAGCAGGCACATAAGTAAAAAACAATACTTATTTTGAAACTTGCACATAGCAAGTTCTCCTACTTCTTTTGAATCGCTAAGCATTGATATCTTCGATCTGGATTACGGATGTAGTACAGGCTGCCTTTCCCTCAAAGATCTAGGTTTATCGAATCTTGGAAAGATTTTTTTGGTGTAAGATTATGTCGAACAAGAACTTGGAAACTCGTCTCTGTTTACTGGACCTATCATATTTACTTCTTTTGTTTCTATCAATAGATAGAGATAGGTTAGGGATAAAGATTCACTTGCAACTATGCACCCATATGGAATAGAGAAAGTAATAATAATCTCGTACATTAGTGGTGATCTATTTGAAATAAAAGTTGCGGACGGTACATCTGTAATTACTGTAGTACTAGCTAAATGCCCGTACGTTGCTACGGACTCCGCCAAAAAATTCAGCACAACATCAACACTCCGCTTCATAGTTTTTTGTACTGTTAGTAGGCATTGCCGCATTGATTTTCGGCTTCATGGGATACAAATTTTTCCAATGGCAGGCGTCACCGCCGCGACAAGTTTTTCAGAACAGGTTGTATAGCAGTTTTGCGAGACCACAATTCGGGAACCGTGACAAGTTCTCGCGCTGTTCTCTTGGATGCACTAATTAAACTCGCTAGCTAGCTGATTTGATCTTTTATGCCCCTGGCCAAGAGCTGGATGCAAAGCTACCTACGAAAGGATAATCTGTAAATGGAGTAGGTGCATGACGCTGGCTACAACTCGATGAAAGAATTGCTGATTTATTTCAATAGCTATGATGGTACTCATAGATGCATGTAAGGGCGTGCAAGCTCTATTTGTCAATTAAAAAAAAGGCAAAGGGTTTTAGAAGAGAGAGAGAGCCCAGCCGGCCAGGCCCAAGACCACGCTAGACCACGACCACCACACCACATGGAACGCTAATCCCCATGACCTCCCATGAAGCGCCGCCAGGACAAGTTCAGCACGCAGCGCTCACGAGTCGCGATTCCTCTTTCTCCCCTTCGCTCGTTTCCCACCCCTGGACGTCCTTGCCTTGCCGCGCTGCCCCTCTGTTTCCTGCCGCCCAGCCCCCTCTCGCGAGCACCTCCTCCTCTCTGCTGGGCCTGCCAGCTCGCCGGTCGCCTGGTCCGTTCCCGCGCCCAAAGCACGGTATCCGTCACCGTTCCCCGCCGTCAGCATGCCTCGCCGTCCTCCGTTCTGGACGCCACAGGATCCCGCAACGCGGAGGTCGCCCCTGTCTCCAACGACGACAACCGCGCCCATCCACTTAGTCCCTGCCATGTGCGACGCACGCGTCCTTGACCTGGCCTCGTCACCGACGCCCGCGGCCATCACGCGACTCCTGCGTCCATCGGGTCGTGGGTAGCGGCGGAAGAATAACTCGAAACTGTTGGGATAAAAACGTCTAATTTTAAATGACGTAGCAACCATCAAGACCTTAAGGCTTTTAATAGTAAAGATTTGCGAGCTACATTTACTATAGACTTTTGTCCAACCCGTTGCGTGGGGTTACGCGGTTATTAAACAAAACAGACCAAAATTTATGATCTGTGACGATATCGTTACTTCTAAATGAATCTCTGGACAACTATTGTACTCCCTTTAATTAACTGCTAATTTCTTATAAATGGAGCTCAAAGGGAAAAAAACAAGAAGACAAGTTTGGTTCGCCTGCATGAAGTTTCCAAAAAAGGGCGGCCTTTTGAATTTTCTGTAACTATTCACTGTTTGTTCGTATTATCATACTAGGATGATTTGTTTGATACATGAGCTAGCCTTGGTAGGCATTTGGCCGAGCAGAGCTAACTTGACTGAGGTACAAACAAAAAAAAACTAGTTTGCTACTTAGCTAGCTAGGCAGTACTCCCTCGGTTTCAAATATAACATATTTTAGCAAACCTAAAACACTTTATATTTTGAAACAGAGGGAGTAGGTTCAAGCGTGTGTTTGCCCAGAAAGTCGGCACAAACAGAGGTTGATAAGAGCAACTCTAGCAGATCCCTCATCCGCGCCGAAACGGCATAATAACTGATAGTTTGGGAGAGAAATAACTTGTATTGATTTAGACAATATTACAACGTTTATATAGAAGATAGGGAGGCCCTAAACCGACTTAGGCTAGAGTCCTACTCCAATACAAAACAAACTCTAATACCCCCCGCAGTGTCAACGTCGGGTGCCATGATGTTGAGACTGGAGCGAATGTCGATGAAGGACGAATGATGTAGTCCTTTGGTAAAAATATCTGCAAACTGTGCACTCGTTGGAACATGTAGAACACGAACTTCTCCAAGAACAACTTTTTCCCGAACAAAATGAATGTCGATCTCGATGTGCTTGGTACAACGATGTTGCACGGGGTTGGAGGCCATATAGACAGCTGATATGTTGTCACAGTAGACAATAGTGGCGTGCTGGACGGGACGCTGAAGTTCCACAAGTAGTTGGCGAATCCAAACTGCTTCAGCAACAACATGCTCAACCGCCCTGTATTCCGCTTCAGCCAAAGACCGGGAGACCGTACCTGCCTTTTCGATGACCAAGAAACAAGATTATCACCCAAATAAACACAAAAGCCGGATGTGGATCGTCGAGTATCTGGACAACCTGCCCAGTCTGCATCAGAATAAACTGTCAAGCTTGTTGGGAAGGATGAATTAAGAAGTAGACCATGATCAAGAGTGCCTTTTAAGTATCGAAGAATCTTTTTGACATGAGCTAGATGGGGTAAACAAGGATCATGCATATAGATACATGCTTGCTGAACAGAATAAGAAATGTCAGGTCTGGTGAGAGTGGCGTATTGCAAAGCACCAACAAGACTACGATATAGAGTTGGTTCGAGGACAGAATCACCTTCAGCTGAAAGTTTTGAGTCAACATCAGCTGGTGTACGGCAAGGTTGACAGTCTATCATGCCTGCTCGGTTTAAGAGATCAAGAATGTATTGACGTTGAGAAAGAAATAGAGTAGAAGATGTTCTAGTGGCGGTAACACCGAGAAAATGATGAAGTGATCCTAAATCAGTCATAGAAAATTCTTTGTTGAGGAGAGTAATGATATGTTTAAGAAAAGAATCAGAAGAAGCTGTAAGAACAATGTCGTCTACGTATAGAAGAAGATATGTTGTGTGAGAGGAAGAATGAAAGATAAAAAGAGATGTATCAGATTTGGAAGGAAGAAAGCCAATAGTTTGAATAAATGTAGCAAAACGTTGAAACCAGGCACGAGGAGCTTGTTTGAGACCATACAAATATTTCTTGAGAAGACGGACAAGATTGGGATTAGAGGAATCTTCAAAACCAGAGGGTTGTTGGCAATATACAGTTTCATTGAGAGTACCATTAAGAAAAGCATTTTTTTACATCAAGTTGATAATAGACCAGGAAAAGGAGACTACAAGACTGGGAATAATGCGAATAGTGTTGGGCTTAACAACAGGGGAGAAAGTTTCATCAAAGTCAACTCCTTGTTGTTGAGAAAAACCTCTGCAAACCCAACGAGCCTTGTACCGAGCCAAAGACCCATCGGAGTTATACTTATGACGAAAAATCCACTTTCCCGAGACAATATTGGCGCCAGATGGTTTAGGAATGAGAGTCCATGTATTATTTTGAATAAGAGCATTGAACTCATCTCGCATGGCAGAGTGCCATAATGGATCGAGAAGGGCTCGTTTGTAGGAACTTGGGATAGGAGAAATCGATGGAGTAGCCGAAAGATTGAGAAAACGTCGGGGAATATGGAAGCCCCGTTTGCCACGAGTACACATAATATGATCATTTGTAGGAATGGGTATTGGAACGGCATGAGAAGGAATGTGAGTAGTTGGGGAAGGAGATGATTGAGTAGGGGGTGTGTTTGAGGCGGGAGAGACGGAGTTGGATGATGTGCTAACGGGAGACTCTGCCGCGGCAGGAGGTGAGGCTGCCGTGGCAGGGGTTTGGGCAGATTCAGCTGCCGCGGTAGGGTTTTGGGGGGTTTTGGCTGCCGCGGCAGAGTTTTGGGGGGTTTTGGCTGCCGCGCAGGGGGGTCGACGAGAACAAAAACATGACGCGATATAGGGGCAGTAGATGTGGATAGAGGGGTAGGGACCGTCGGTGACTGAATGGTCGAAAAGGGAAAAGTATTTTCATCGAAAGTGACATGACGAGATATAAGAACACGACCGAAGGAGGGATCAAAACATCGTGATCCTTTGTGATCATCGGATGGACCTAAATATATACATGGCAATGATCTTGGAGCGAGTTTATTGACAGCAGTATATGAAGTGTTAGGAAAGCAAAGGCAGCCAAAAACACGTAAATCAGAATAATCGGGGTGAGATAGAAAAAGAGATTGAAAGGGGGAATAAAGAGGACATGTTTTGGTTGGTCGTATATTTAGAAGATAGGTGGCGGTCCAGAGAGCCTCAGCCCAAAAACGCGGTGGAAGAGATGCTTGAATGAGGAGAGTGCGTAAGATGTCGTTGATAGAGCGAAGAGAGCATTCAGCCTTGCCGTTTTGAGGAGAAGTGTAAGGACACGAAAAACGAAATAGGATGCCTTGGGAGAGAGAGAAAGTTCTGTTTTCGTTGTTATCAAATTCTTTTCCGTTGTCACATTGGATGAAATGAATAGGGAGGCCAAAGTGTGTTAGAACATATTGTCGAAAATCAAGAAAAAGTTGATGAACATCAGATTTAGCACGAAGAGGAAAGGTCCAAACATAATGAGAATAATCATCCAAAATAACGAGATAATATTTGAAACCAGAAACACTTGGTATTGGAGAGGTCCATAGATCACAATGTAACAATTCAAACGGAAAAGAACTATAGGTTGAAGAAGTGCCGAAACATAATCTAATATATTTGCCGCATTGACAGACATTACAAACTGAGGAATCATGTGAAGAAATATCACTAGATATGCGAAACTCTTGAAGCAGGGATGACATGGTATGTTTATTGGGGTGACCAAGACGACAATGCCAAAGGGTGACAGAGGCAATCATGGCTTGAGGTGTGGAGGTGGGTGCGCCATGGAGAAGATAGAGGTCGCCCGAACTATTGTAACGAGCGAGGACCGCCGCCGTTTTCAGATCTTTCACAGACAAACCAAAGGGATCAAATTCTATGAAAACATTATTATCAATAGTAAATTGTCGAACATATATTAGATTTTTAATTAATGAGGGAGCAACTAGGATATTTCGTAGAATAAAATTGGTGTTTGGATTAATGATGTAAGATTGGCCAGTGCAAGAGATGGGGATAGAACATCCATCGCCAATGGTGATAGAAGAAAAAGGAGAGGAAGAACAAGCTGACAGAAAATCCATATTTGAAGACATATGCGAGGAAGCACCAAAATCAAAAATCCAATCCGTACCTTCATAATTGTTGAGTGTAAAATTGTTCATGGCAGTGATGAAGGCGGCTTGGTCCCAGCTTGGTGGAGCGGTTGACGGAGCGGGAGACACAGGCATGTACTGAGGAGCTGGAGTAGCATTGTACATGTAGGACAGCGACGTCGGCGAGGCCACGTATTGAGGTGGCGCCATCTGGGCCATGTAGGGAGGGGGTGGCGCCTGCGCGGTGTAGACTTGCTGAGGCTGTCGTCCAAGGAGCCCGGGGGAACCGATTGTAGGACGGAGCCCGGGACTCCAGGTTCCGGTGTAGGCGGGAGGGGCCCCGTAGGGAGACGGAGCGGACCAATGCATGGACCACGCCTGAACAAGTCCAGTCCACGGGTCATACGGAGGTCGCCATGTCGGAGCCGATGATGGTGCTGTCGGGGGCACCATAGGTGGAGCAGTAGCAGGTGGTCGAGGTTGAGGCGGTCTATACGTGGGATTCTTCCCGCGATAATTTGGACTTGGATGCCATCCAGGTGGGGGCTGCGGGGCAGCGTGGGGAGGGCCGGCGGAAGGGGTCGGAGGGGGAGGCCGAGCCGCCGTGTGGAACACCTGAGCTTGAGTGGGGCGCGATGCTTTGCGAGCTTGCCTCGTGGCCTCCAGTTGGAGGAGAGATCAGACTTCAGCGAAAGTGGGACGCGGTCGCATCATCGGAATAAAGGCCACCTACTTGTCGAATTGCTCGCCGAGGCTGACGAGGAGAGTATTGATGAGTGTGCGATCTTCAACAGGGTCGTCGAGCTCACGTAATTCGTCGCCGATAGCCTTGATCTTCTGGCATAGAACGGTGACAGAGGCGTCTCCTTGAGACATGGTACAGAGCTTGGTATGTAGGGCATTGATGCGGGCGTCGCTATTATCCTGGAAAAGCTGTTGAAGAGAGGCCCATAGGTGCATGGCGGTGGCGTCGTCGTTGGAGACGAGAGTGAAAAGCTCGGTGGATATGCGGGTGTAGATCCATTGTATACTTGCTAGATCATCTTGGACCCAGCGAGGATCGGCAGGACGAGGCACCGAGTTCGGATCGACGTGATCACGGAGACCACATTGGCCGAGATGAACATGAAATAAGTGGCGCCAATGGTAGTAGTTGTGGAGTGCAAGATCTAGGGTAATAGGTATGAACGGAGAGACGTCGAAGATTGTATCGGCTAAAGAAATTGGGGCTATTTGGATATGATTTTGTTGGGTAATAGGGGTAGAGGTGGAGATAGAGGAGGTGGAGGAGGAGGGTTTCACGCCGGCGGCGCGGGCTTCCGCCGCGGTCCAGAGAGGACCTTTCGGCGGCGGCAGTGGAGTAGGCGGAGCCATCTAGGTGCGGAAAAACCTAGGCGTCTGATACCATGATAGTTTGGGAGAGAAATAACTTGTATTGATTTAGACAATATTACAACGTTTATATAGAAGAGAGGGAGGCCCTAAACCGACTTAGGCTAGAGTCCTACTCCAATACAAAACAAACTCTAATAATAACGGCTGATATGCAGTTTTCCCTCGAAACCAGGGAACATCCAGACACCGCATCCGCGCGCAACCCGCATAAAAATTTGCCGGAGTTCGCATTCCCGCGAGCCAAACCCGCAGAGAAGCAGGTTTGGGCGCCGAACCGAGCGTTCCTTCATCCGTGGTAGCTCGTTGGTGGGAAGGAAAAATCAGCACGTGCTTTCCCTTCTTCCCCACCGTTGTTGCTTCCTCCGCCGCTGATCTCCCCGCCCCGGCCGCGTACGCCGCGCCCCACAACCGCGACCATGGACCCCTCCCAGCCGCCGGCCACCCCAATCGACCGCATGCGGCCCCAATTGTCCCCGCTGGATCCCACCGCCCGCCCTCCTCCCCCCGCCGATGCAGCCGCTGCCGGCGTGGCCGTTTCCCATCCCACTTCCGCCGGGCGAACGGCATGGGAACGTCCTCATCGACGCCGTCGTGCAGGGTGGCGGTTCGGCAGCAGCCCCACAGGTCGCCGCCCCGCCGGAGGGTGCGCCCATCCCGCCTCCGCCGGCGCCGATGAAGAAGGCCCCCGCGCGGAGGAAGCCGCGTGCGCCGAAGATTCCATCAGTGGCTCGTCCGCGTTTGGTTCCGACGCCTCATCTGCCTCTCAACATGGCTGACGCCCACGAGGTACCGGTGGCTTTGGTGACGATCCGGTGGCTGGTGGCAACACCGGTGATGCCTCCGCCGTGTTTGATCTTGAGCCTTGATCATCCCTCGCTCCAACGCGTCTTGATTTCTTTGTGGCTGCATTGATCTTGCGGTGTGCTAGGAGTGGTGATTCCCTAGCGATGTTTCTGAACTAGGCATTAAACTGTTGTGTAAAACTATGTTATTTCGTACCATTTAGTATCAAACTATTGTTGTAAATTTGGAGCTAAAACTATCTATTTGCATATGCTGTTCCTGTTACAGCCGATGCGGGCGCTGCGGCCGGACAGATCCCGCGTCATGACCGACAAAGAGGAATATCCCTTATTGCCGTTCGGGGATGCGGGATCTCCAAGAGTTGCTCTAAGTCCGGACTACAGTAGTGCCCCTCGACTAGAAAAGCAAAGCATTGTGCGCGGGCGGGAAAAAAAAATGCAAAACGGCACGAGGTCAACCTAATCCTAATCGGCGTGTGTCAAGGACCGTTTCGAGTCTGTATGATCAGTCCACTCTGTCAAGGACCGTTTCGAGTCTCTAGATTAGAAGTCGGACTCGGCATCAAGTCCTCCAATCAATATAAGCAAGGAAGCGCTAGATTACCGTGCAAAAAGAATTGTCGCCCATTGGAATCTTCTTCACGAGGAGCGCAAAGAACAGCTGCCTGGTCGTCGAGGATTTTGATCAAGCATGGCCATGGATCAGGAGCGGCCCGCATACCGCTGGGGCTGGGTGGCCCAGGGCTTCTATTGCGCGCACAAGCTAACCCCGAGGGCCGATGAGCCTGTCTGGGTCGACGAGGCCTTCCTCGTCAACCCGGCTGCCGTCGGCCAGTGGGCCGTGGACGCCCGCGTCGCGATCGGCAAGCGAGACATTCTACTGGCGTCACTGTCGGCCGAGAAGCCCCGCGTGGTGCTCCAGACCCCTGTATTGCTGGACGAGGAGTTCTGTTTCTACGTGACGCCGCAGGGAGGCGACTCCGATTCCGACTCCGATGCTGACGCGGACGGTGACAGTGGCGCTGGCACCGACAGCGCCAGTGATAGCGATACCGACAACGAGGTCGCCGTCTTCTTCAGGGGTATTGTGCATGCTCTGCCTTCTCTGGACATGGACGACGACGAAGAGGTCGTGAGTTCCGAGGATGACGATGGCGAGGAGAACCACGAGGGCCAAGACACGGAGGACGACGAAGATGCAACGAGTACCGACTCCGAAGACACGGCTAGCAGCGACGACGACGACATGGAGAACGACGACAAGGTGGGCGGACGCGCGGCTACGGCGAGCGGCAACATGGTGCTACGCCGCAGGAACTTCGTCCCTGAGGCCGAGGGGCGGTCCCATGGAGGGGCGGCGCAGCAGTTCGCCGTCCGCACGGAGCCATCGGTTGCACCTAGGGCATTCTCGCCAATCTTTGCGTTTGTCTATCTGGTCATGTTCGTCATATTGGTCATGTATTCATGATCAATTTGTCTATGGATGAACCGAGTCATCAGTTATACAACTTGTAACAAATTATTTGTGTTCGATCGATGGGGAATTTGTATATTTACGTCTATGCAGACTAGTACACCCTTGTGTTTTTTGGTTTTGGTATATATGCCTTATATCAACAGCTGAACTTTCGGATCTAGGTAAAAGCAAATTTTCCTTACAGAACTATGTGCAGCCTCAAGCTTCCTTGGAGGATCAAAAAAAATTGTTAGTTGGTGATAAGGGATTAAGAAGATTTTTACGAAAGAGAATCTGATGAAGAAAGGATGGAAAAAAGTTGAATTATGTGAGTTTTGCAATGACCGTGAGACTCAGAAACATTTGTTCCTTTTTTGTCTTCTAGCAAAGTATATTTGGAATCTTGTTAGTGTATCTTTGGAGATCAGTGCTTTACCTTCCTGTTTTATATATTTATACAGAGTTTGGTTTAATACTTATTTTGGTAGGATAGAAAACCCATCATGATAGGATCTTTTGCTGTTATCTGGGCTGTTTGTAAAACAACAAATAAATCTTGCTTTCAAAGAATTCGACCGGGGGATCCTACAAATATGAGTATAAAATAAGATTTTCTGAGCCTAGAAATATTGTCTCTAGTTCCATAATAAAAAATATAAATACTTCGGTGAGAAAAGTTTTCATTAATAGAAAACAGACCTTTAGTCCCGGTTTGGGATGGCCTTTAGTTCCGTTTGCCCAACCGGGACAGCGAAATCGGGACTAGAGCCCCCCCACTTTAGTCTCGATTGTATTAGGAACCGCGACTAAAGACACTCCACGTGGCCGCGATCGAGAGCAGAGATGGAGGACCTTTAGTCCCGGTTCGTAACATGAACAGGGACTAAAGGAGTTACCAACCGGGACTAAAAGAGCTCTGTCGTGACAACATTTTGGGGAAATCGGCTGCCGCGGCAGCAGATGGCAGTGCAGTAGCAGGTTCTGGCGCGACAGCGTTTTGGGGCGGATTTTTGCCTCGACATGAGGATCGATAGAGGATGGAGAGGTTTGGCATAAGTGGCGTAAATGATATATATACAATTTCGATTAGGGGCATACATATATATATATCCTATTTAATTACATGGAGATCATTAAATTACGTGGAGCGGGAATAGTGTTCTCCATCTTTATATATGACCTCATCAAGTAAAAATCCCGCCAATTCCTCTTGAACTGCTTGTAGGCGGTCCTTTGGTAGAAGCTGTTATATGTTGATCCAAATTCTACAAAGTAGAGGCCAACTACTGACGGTACGGATCGTTGATGACCTAGGTTACCACCACTATATATACTTCTTGTAAGCCGCTTGCTAGGATAAGTTGCATCTGTGAAGTCCCCGGCGTTGTGTAAACACTCTCCGTTATAGTGAAGTTTCGCTGGCTGGCGCCCGTGGTTTTTCCCCTCTCTTTGTTGGAGAGGGTTTTCCACGTTAAATATGTGTCCCCTTGCTGTGATTTTGTTTTCGTTCTTCGTTATTTACTTGTCGCAAATCTAACAAGTGGTATCAGAGCCCCAGGTTCTAATCTAGGGTTTGCGACATGTCGTCATTGAAGTTCGATCTACCGCGGCTAGACTACTCCACAAGATTCTGCTTGTGGCAGGTGAAGATGCGGGCGATTCTCGCCCAAACTTCAGATCTGGATGATGCGCTGGATGGATTCGGGGAAAAGGATGCTAAGAGCTGGTCTGACGAAGAGAAGCGGAAGGACCGTAAGGCTTTGTCTATGATTCAACTTCATCTATCCAATAATATTTTGCAGGAAGTCTTGGCAGAGAAATCTGCTGCTGCCCTTTGGGGAAACTGGAATCGATCTGCATGTCAAAGGATCTAACCAGTAAGATGCATGTGAAGATGAAGTTGTTCTCGCATAGATTGCAGGAAGGTGGATCGGTAATGAATCACTTATCTCTTTTCAGAGAGATTATTTCTGATTTGCAATCTATGGAAGTAAAATATGATGATGAGGATCTAGCTCTATTACTCTTATGCTCGTTGCCTAGTTCTTATACTCACTTTCGTGATACAATGTTGTTGAGCCGTGATAAGATAACCCTTGATGAAGTGCAATATGCCCTCAAACAGAGGGAAAAGATGAAATCTATGGTGCATGCAGATGGGGCGTCTTCCAAGGCTGAAGCTCTACAGGTTCGTGGCAGGACCGAGCAGAGATTTAACAACTATGGCAACCGAGATAAGAGCAAAGACGGCAGAAGTCGTTCGAAGTCCAGGGGAAAGGACAAGTTCTGTAGGTATTGTAAGAAATCTAATCATGTTATTGATGATTGTTGGAAGCTGCAGAATAAGGAGAAAAGGAACGGTACTTACCAACCGAAAGATAAGGATCAAGGTAATGGTAAGGCTGCTGTTGTTTCTGGTGATAGTTCTGACGGTGAATGTTTAGCCGTTTTTGCTGCTTGTGCATCTCGTGATGATGAATGGATTCTTGATACTGCATGTTCATTTCATATTTGCTGTAACAAAGATTGGTTCAGTTCATATGAGTCTATGTAGACTGGAGATTTTGTACGTGTGGGGAATGACAACCCATGCCATATTGTCGGAGTTGGATCTGTTAAGATCAAGACACATGATGGCGTGACGCGTACGTTGAATGAGGTGAAGCACATACCAAGCATGGCCAGAAATCTGATATCCCTGAGTACCATGGACGTTGATGGATACAAGTACGCCGGTGGGCGTAGGTTGTTAAAGGTATCGAAAGGCTCTCTTATTCACATGATAGGTGATATGAATTCTGTTAAGTTATATGTTCTTAGAGGTAGCACTTTGCCTGGTATTGCTGCTGTTGTTACTGCTAATGATTCTGATAATTGTGGTAAAACAAATCTGTGGCATATGCGTCTTGGGCATATGAGCGAACATGGCATGGAAGAATTGGTTAAGAGAGAGCTGATTGATGGTTGCAACTTGGGTAAGTTTGAGTTCTGTGAGCACTGCGTTTTTGGTAAGCATAAAAGAGTTAAATTCAATGCTTCCGTTCATACCACCAAATGCATATTAGATTATGTGCATGCTGATGTATGGGGACCTTCCCGTAAGACTTCTATTGGTGGTGCTAATTACATGCTTACTATTATTGATGACTACTCAAGAAAAGTGTGGCCATATTTTCTGAAACACAAATCTGATGTTTTTGATGCTTTTAAGAAGTGGAAAGTTATGGTAGAAAAGTAAACTGAAAAGAAGGTAAAGGTACTACGTACTGATAATGGTATGGAATTCTGTTCTAATAAGTTTGAGGAGTTTTGCAGTAACGATGGTATGATCAGGCACCACACTATCCCTTACACTCCTCAGCAGAATGGCGTGGCTGAGCTCATGAACAGAATCATCATCTCGAGGGCTCGCTGTATGTTGTCCAATGTAGGTATGCATAGATGTTTCTGGGCTGAAGTAGCCAACACAGCGTGCTACCTCATCAAGAAGTCACCTTCTATTCCACTTGAGAAGAAAACTCCCATTGAGGTATGGTCAGGTTCGCCTGCTGATTATTCACAGTTGAGAGTTTTTGGTTGCACAGCTTATACTCACGTTGATAATGGAAAGTTAGAGCCTAGAGCTGTTAAGTGCATATTCCTTGGTTATGGTTCAGGAGTTAAGGCCTATAAACTATGGAATCCTAAAACTAAAAGAATTTTGTTGAGTAGGAATGTTGTTTTCAATGAATCTGCTATGTATCATGACATCTTGCCATCAGATCCCTCTCCTGTTGCTATTGGAGAGGAGGGAGTTCGTGTGCAGGTGGAGCACCTGCAGAAAACTGTTGATAATAATGCTGTTGTTGATGATACTCATGAGGAAAATATTGATGATGATGTTGTTTAGCACTCACCTACTGTTTTGCAGCAGCCACAGGAATCTATTGCTGCTGATAGACCGAGGCGTAACATAGTTCCACCTCGTCGTTTAATTGAAGAGTGTAATCTTGCTCATTATGCTTTGAGTTGTGCTGAACAGGTGGAGCATGATACTGAACCTGCTACATACAATGAGGCTATTGCATCCGTTGACTGCGAGAAGTGGGTTTCTGCTATGCAAGAAGAGATGCAATCGCTTGATAAGAATGGAACATGGGAAGTTGTGCGCTTGCCTAAACAGAAGAAGGCTGTCCGCTGTAAGTGGATATACAAGAGAAAGGAAGGTTTGTCTCCTAATGAGCCTCCAAGGTTTAAGGCAAGGTTAGTAGCAAAAGGTTTTAGCCAGATTCCAGGTATTGACTATAATGATGTTTTCTCTCCGGTTGTGAAACATAGCTCTATTCGTACTTTCTTTGGTATTGTTGCTATGCATGGTCTTGAGCTTGAGCAGCTAGATGTAAAGACTTCTTTTCTGCATGGTGAACTGGAGGAGGAGATTTACATGGACCAACCTGAAGGGTTCATAGTTCCTGGAAAAGAGGATTTTGTGTGCAAATTGAAGAGATCGCTTTATGGTTTGAAACAATCTCCAAGACAGTGGTATAAAAGGTTTGATTCATTTATGATCTCACAAGGTTTTAAGAGATCTCAGTTTGATAGCTGTGTTTATATAAAGTTTGTTAATGGGTCACCTATTTACTTACTGTTATATGTTGATGATATGTTAATTGCTGCCAAGAGCATGAAAGAAATCACTACTTTGAAGGCACACCTAAGTAGTGAATTTGAGATGAAAGATCTTGGTGCTGCTAAGAAAATCCTAGGTATGGAAATTAAACGGGACAGAAAATCTAGGTTGTTGTTTCTTAGTCAGCAAAGTTACGTTGAGAAAGTTCTTCAACGTTTTAATATGCATGATGCAAAGTCAGTTAGTACTCCTGTTGCTCCTCACTTTAAATTGTTAGCATTGCAATGTCCTAGTTCTGATGAAGATATTGAGTACATGTCTCGAGTTACTTATTCTAGTGCTGTTGGTTCCTTGATGTATGCCATGGTTTGTTCTCTCCCTAATTTATCATACGCTATGAGTTTGGTGAGTCGTTACATGGCTAATCCTAGTAAAGAACATTGGAAAGTTGTTCAGTGGATTTTCAGGTACCTCCGTGGCACATCCAACGCTTGCTTGAAGTTTGGCAAGACTGATGAGGGACTCGCAGGCTATGTGGATTCATATTTTGCTGCCGACTTGGATAAGAGGAGGTCCCTCACAGGTTATGTGTTCACGGTAGGTGGATGTGCCGTGAGTTGGAAGGCAACGCTGCAACCAGTTGTTGTGTTATCTACAACCGAAGCAGAATATATGGCTGTTGCTGAAGCTTGCAAAGAGTCTGTTTGGTTGAAAGGTTTGTATGCTGAGCTTTGTCAGGATGATTCTTACGTTAACCTGTTCTGTGACAGTCAAAGTGCTATTTACCTTACTAAGGATCAGATGTTCCATGAGAGAACAAAGCACATTGATATCAAGTACCATTATGTTCGTAATGTTGTTGCACAAGGTAGACTGAAGGTATGCAAGATAAGCACTCATGATAATCCTGCTGGAATGATGACAAAGCCTGTTCCTGTTGCTAAGTTAGAGCTATGCTCAAGTTTAGTTGGTATAACTGCTTAGCCCAAGTGGCTATTGGCGCCGAAAGTGTTTTCTTTGTTTGTTCAGGGAGATGATTACCGTTGATGCTACAAGAAGGAATTTGTCTCAAGGTGGAGTTTGTTATATGTTGATCCAAATTCTACAAAGTAGAGGCCAACTTCTGACGGAGCGGAGCGAGGCCCGCCAATTCCTCTTGAACTGCTTGTAGGCGGTCCTTTGGTAGAAGTTGTTATATGTTGATCCAAATTCTACAAAGTAGAGGCCAACTTCTGACGGTACGGATCGTTGATGACCTAGGTTACCACCGCTATATATACTTCTTGTAAGCCGCCGGCTGAGATAAGTTGCATCTATTAAATCCTCGGCGTTGTGTAAACACTCTCCGTTATAGTGAAGTTTCGCTGGCTAGCACCCATGGTTTTTCCCCTCTCTTTGTTGGAGAGGGTTTTCCACGTTAAATCTGTGTCCCCTTGCTGTGATTTTGTTTTCGTTCTTCGTTATTTACTTGTCGCAAATCTAACAGAAGCTTCGCCCGCATATCGTGGTCCTTATATTTATGCGCCGCTCACTGACGGACTCTCTTATGAACTCACAGACGTAGTATGCACATAAATTAGTCATCGGTGGCTGCCTCGGGTAATTTACGAAAAATAGAATTCAATAAAATAATAATAAAGCATGATAATATTATTAAAACTAGAATTAAAGAGATGCGCGAACCTAGCTAGTACTACTAACCTTCAGCCAATTAAAACACATCTCCTTTTCCCATTGATCCCTTTCGGTCTTAATGAACCGTTTCCAAACCCTGCCCGGCAAAGAAAATGAATAAAAGAGTTATTAATTACTTGATATCAGGAAATGAACTAAAGGGGCTGGTATAGTGCGATAATGATTGAACTTACTTATAGAGCACTGTAATCAGGCTCCCGTACTCCATGGGGTCTTTATCTAATGAGTCCATGATATCAACTTTTCCAATGTCAACTTGAATGATTAGCAGAATCGAGTGTAAGTTGTGCAAGTTTATATACACATTCATCCATAACTTATCAATTACACTTAACATCGAGTAAGCAAAATAGAATATGCACAAGTCAGTAACACTCACTCGAAGTTGTAAGGAAATTACCGACATATGGGTCCTTGGCGAAAAATTCTATCATACGACAATTACCGACATATGGGTCAACGAACCCAACATTAAATAGTCCCTGTGTATTACATTCAAGAATCTTCATTCTGCATAATAGCGTACAAAAGAATATAGTGAGGATAATTACGGACAATGAACGAGCTGAGTTAAAGACTTAATTACATAAATAAATTAATCACTTACCGATAATAGCAACTGATGAGAGATTTGTCGAGGACGTCTTGATTGTATAACTGAAAAAATTCTTCATGGTCAATAGATATATGGACTTCATGGAAGTAATGCTCGTCTCTAACTGCAACCACGAGCCTTTCTCGATCTTCGTCCTTTGCGACTTTCAAGTACCAGTCATGCAATCTTCCCATTTGTGTTGGTAGATGCCGAAGCTGCTCAGAACTGACAAAAGGATTACCGTGGACATATTTTGGTGCTACATCATCCTTGGGGATATCTACGCCGCCTAGCATTTCATCAATAGTCATACCACATTGCCTAGCTAAGCGCTCAGCTTCTTTCATATTTATTTATTGTTCGGGTAATACCTTCAGTAGGGGGGGTCGATTGTACTACCTGTTCTCCGAGCTGGGGAATTGTTTTCCCTGACTGCTTCTTTTGATCATATGTCTTCACAATACATCAGTCATAGTCATTTGGCCTATTTAATACATATTGCGGTGGTTGCAAAAGAAAATCCTTAAAGTGTTGCCTGACTTTTGGATCTATTGGCTCCTTTGACTCGGGTCGTTTCGGTGCTAACTGGCGTTTCACATCGGCATCCACCTACTCTCTGTGATCCTCCTCAGTCATTTCATAAGGTAACTTGGGAGGAGCTGGCTTGGCTTTCTTCGTTGATGTAGATTTATTCCGAGGCGTAGTACTAGTCGACGGAGCGGTGGTACTCTTTCGGTTTGCCCCTGGAACTTAGTGGGCAGAGTCAGCTGAGGCGGCAGAGATCGAGATGGACTTGGGTGAAGTTCCTCTCGGGAGGGTGGACTTGGAGGTGGCAGATTGATAATCGGAGGAGACGATGACCTTGAGGTGATGGATTGGTACTTGGAGGAGACGGTGGCCTTGGAGGTGGTGGATAGCTACTCGGAGGAGACGGTGGCCTTGGCGCCGAGCCTGTGATGGGCTGGGGTTCCTTTACCAAAACAGGGTTATTGCAGTACTTGCAGCATCAAATATTTATGAGTTTGTCCCGCTGGGAGCTCGACGAACACGACCCTCGCAGCCGCGTTGTCGATGCGATCACGTACACACCCAAACCATGGTTTGGAAATAGCCTGATCTATAAGTTGCTAGGATAGATGAATTTAAGATGTTTTGTAATAACTACTACTAGAACAAAAGTAAATCTGAAAATAGGTGAATACAATGAGATGAAATATTAATGCTATGATTCCTCAAGTAATGGTTTGTATACCGGTGTGCATGATAAGTGCTTATGGAATAGCTGTTAACTATAATTGTAGTGGTCCCTCATATATCGTTGTCTCCCACCATTGGTAAGTGGGAACTATACAACTCAATTGTCCACACCCTCTCCGGACATGGGTCATCCGTAAGAGAATAGTGTACTAAGGTAACATGATCAATCAAGGTAAACTAGAGCAAAGGCATTAAGTTCTGTGGACAACCATACTCCTAAGCAAGTGTGCTAGTCACAAGATATCCCGTTATGTCACTTTAGGGTCAAGCAATTCGCAACAATATATCTATCTATATCATGAGTGATCTTGAGGAAATTAAATCTTAATGGGCGGTGCATCCTAAGCTGCTATTGCCTCCACAAATCACTTATAACAAATAGCCTATTAGTTCTACCCATGGACTTGTCAGGCCCATGGAACGAGTAGAGACTAATGACAAAGTTTGTGACACTCTGTGAATCCCTAGTAAATTCCTTAACAATGGATTGGACGTCTCCAATCATTAAAATAATATCATGAATAGAACAATGTAAAGAGAAATCACAAACATATTAATTAGCAAGAACACACTACACTTTAATTACTCAAATCATCATAACATTAATAAAAGAGGATTCAAGCCATGTTACAACCCATCATGGAGATCATGATAGGGAAGGATGAAGGAGTAGCGGCGATGGAGATGGCGATGTCGGCGCGGTGATGGTGGCGTCAGCGTGGTGATGGCGGCGTCCTCCTTCTCCTACTCTTCTTGCTTGGATGGCTTGATGGTGTTGATTGAGATCGAGATCTTGGTGGAGCTTGAGAGGGTATGGAGGTGGCACGGCGGTAGGGCGCCGCTGTGGAGGCGGTAGATGGGATCTAGATCTTGTATATGGTTGATGGATACTTCCTCTTGGGTCCTCCCTCCTTTATATAGGCCTTGGGGTGCCCTAGGGTTCCCCCAATACCGTCATATGACTTAGGAAATGTTCTGAAGCTCTTTGTTCCTTTTGCTTTTGTTTTGTCCATAATCATCATCAACACCTACACACATGTCAAAGACAAGGAAGAGGGATAAAATTCTACCTAAACTACTAAATGTACAAAGCTCATATTGAATTTAACAAAACAAGTAATCATGCATATTAAGCATAGCAATAGTTAGATGGAGCATGATATGATAGGCAAATGACACAATTTATGTTGCTAAAATGTGTTGTATATCACAGCCATCAACTTCCCCAAGCTATATCTTGCTCGTCCTCGAGCAAAAGGGATCGATAACTTAATGGATGTGATATTGCTTATCATTGGAAATCAATGCATCATATCCTTGTTTTTCCTGCAAGCTCAACGTAAGAGAGCACATAATCATACAAGGCAATATAAGCTCAGTTATATTATTCCAAAACACTAGAGATTAGTCAAAAACTTATATGCCCCATGTCAAAGTTAAATCTAGCTTGCAAGTAAACTTGTGATCCTTCTATACGCACTTTATTGTATTTTTGTATTTTTATTTGTATAAGGCAAAGCTGAATATGGTCAGTTGTCAATCATAAATAGAAATAGAGTTTTTCAATATTGCCCACTCATGTCATCTATTAAAGTCTCTCAAGTGCAAACTTTGATTGTTGAGCTCATAGAAAATATATTTCTTAGTAACGAGACCATGCCAAAAGAGTGATATATGTTCAATCGAGACTGTGCAGGCTATGAAGGACACTCATGACCATTACCAAGGTTTCCATTTTCGGTATAATGATTTCTCATAGCGGGTAGATGAGTATTCTGACTTTTGCATTTAACACAAGCCCATGAGAATACCAATGCATACCCAAATATAGCATTTTTGATACATGTGTGTTGGGCAACTCATAGCCAAACTCCAAGAGTTTACTCTTTTTGGATTGTCCAAGGCCAACGGAGTTGTTAGCATCCCAAGTTGTGCGATAGTGGCGCAAGACACGCATAAAGGAATATCTCACTTTGGTTTCCAAGACAAAATTTTGGCATATGTAATCTCGAAACTTTGAAACATCATTTCTTATTTGACAACGCACTCAATAAGCATCTATGAAGACCATCATTTCCAGCACTATGGGGTCATGGTACTCCATATCCATTCACTTAAGACAATTCTGAACAGTGACAACTAGCAAGTTTTGAAGAACTTCTTTATTATATTTTTTCTTTTCAAAATGTAGATAACATGCAATGTATATTTAGAGGATCACATTAATTTTCACAAGCTAGATAAAAGTTGAACAAGGTGCATCAAAGGTATGGCTTGTCTCCTATGGGGCCTAACATTAGCAAGTATATCCCTTATATAAATATGAACAAAATCTCACCTAAGAAAGCATTCAAAAACAGAGAGATACACAATAGCATGGAAACTTTTTAAGATAAAGAACTTTGCACAAGACTTTATGCATGCAAAATAACCTCCCCAAGCTAAACTTGAGAAAATCATGAAAACAAAAGAGAAAATGCAGTTATCAAAAGAGAGTATAAGAAGTGGTTACCTCCCCAAGCTTAAGTTAAAGCAAGGATGACACACTTTACCGTTGAGGTGCTTTTAACCTCTACTTTGATGGACATAAAACCCTTGCTTCAATGAATGCTTCACGATCCAGTGTATGCGTTCCTTAAGAACCTGGTAGGAACAAGACTAGAAAGAATACAAAATATATTGTGTTTTTGAAGACACGGGTTTAGCTCACAAGTGATAAGAATACAAGTCCCACTGAGTCGGTTCATCAACCAAAGCACCACGCTTAAGTCAACAAACTAGTTATAGAAGTGGCCTCTCCTAGATTGTGATGAGGTGCAAGTGAAACAGGATACGATACACGAGTGTGCAACCCCTATGTGATTATTTAAAAAGAGGTTCGAGTTGGAAGGTTTTACTAGACACTGATTGTTGAAATGTTGAATTGAAGCAACCAGGTGGCTCATGCGAGTGTTTGCACGGTTGGCACTACCGTACACGTCGTCACACAAGGTTCTAGTCCCTACGAAATAACACACAAAATAAAAGACAACGGTTTGGTATACGAACGAAGTTCGTTCACCCAACTAATAAAAGAAAATGAAAAGAAAACCTGAACTACTAAAGAGAATTACAATTTAAGGAATTTCTGAGATAGAAATTTATTGTTTATATACACTCGGCTTCTCTAAAACATGAGAGAAGCTACCAGGTGGTGCTTCGAGGTTTTTAAAAGAAGAAGGAAAATGAAAGAATGAAATTTTGTGCAATGGTTACCTTCCAATTGGCGTTTGAGGGGTTTTTCCAACTATACGGGTGCAACTATATGGCCGGAACAATGCGTTCCCGTCGTATAGTTGGCCTTCTGTCAAAAATTTAGGATTTCCTCCTAGCGGCGCAGCTATACGGGTGTAACTATACGGCTGGAAGAAAATATTCCCGCTGTATAGTTGGTCGTCAAACTATCTGTCCCTGGGAAAGAAAATATACAAAGGCATAGATATCTGTACGACCGGAACTACACGACCTGAATTTTTATTCCCACCGTATAGTTGGTCGTTAAACTCTCAGTATATTACAAAAGAATATGTACGGAAGCACTGATATCTATACGACTGGAGTTATACAACCGGAATTTTTATTCCCGCCATATAGTTGATCGTTAAACTCTCGGTACATATGAAAGTAAAAAAATTGATGGCAAAAATATCTATACGGCCGGAACTATACGACCGGATTTTTCATTCCCGTCGTATAGTTCGTCGTTAAACCTTCTGTATACATCATAAAATTTCTATTTCTTCGTGCATTCTCTCTTATCCTTTAACTTAGTGAAATACCATGTTTTGACAGAAAAATGACAGATTAAATTTTCGACCAACAAATACATATAATTGAAGGATTCACCTGAAACTGATTTTCTCTTCCTTTTTACCATGTTTATGCAACACATAATATAGTGACAAGAAATTCTACCTTTTGAAAACATCAACATGATTAATCTAATAACAAGATATGCGAAGAATAAAAGTGCCAATGCAACATGAATGCAACTAGACTCAAGACAAAAAACTAAGAAAGACGCCTAATGACTTCCGGGTTGCATCCCGGGAAGCGCTCTCTTTAAAGTCATAAAGTCAGGCTAGGATGCTGCATACATTACCTACCTGGATCCCAAGGGATATCGACTCGAGGTGAGGTTGTACATACCAGTTTGGAGCATCTTGAAGTAAAGTTCGATCGGAGTCGTACCCGCTTACGGTGCATTGGCATCATGTAGATGAACAAGTTCTCGCTTTCAAGCGAGTGTTGATGCACCAAGCTTGGTGAACATGCCTCCATGTATAGCTGCAATGAGAGGATTTGAGATTCATATAAAATTCTTCAATCTTTAACTTGGTTGCCTCTGTAGGGGAACACTCCATAGTATTCTTCCTTCGTAGCAGGGAGTTCAGGGCTCTGCATGTTAGTATAGCAAGGTTCTATCTCTCGTTCATTATTATAAATGCTCTCCATATGAGTGTCTAGGCACAAGGCCTCCGCAAAATAATTATCAACAGTTTTAGCATCATACAAATCACTACTAGAGTGAGAGGCATCACAAACAAAAGTTGTAGCGTGACTCTCTTTGTCAACCTCACCTTTTTGTTCCTCCTTTTCATCGACTAGTGTTTTAATAACAATGATAGTAGCAAAAGTAGGAGTTGAAGGTGTGAGTGGGTGATCAATACATTCTTCCTCCTCTTCCTTGTGCTCCTTTTCCACTCCACTTAAATTATTTTCGCAAAAGAGGAATATGAGGTATACTAAATTAAAAACTCCATCAAGTGCTTCACTTTTAACATCAGTACTTCCTAGTCTAAATACCATTTCAGATGCACCTTTATAAAGAACGTATGCTAGTACTTCCAAACTAGCATAGGATTTATCTCTATTATAATTTGCTAGAGTAGGATTGTTGGAATACTTACATTGAAAATTAAGGTGGTCATCTGTTATACAAATTGTGCAATAAGATCCATCATTAGCACGCAACCATAACGGATACCTTTCCAATTGGTCCAGCAATTTCGTTATCAGCTCCTATCTAGCAACCAGGCTTGATGAACTTGAATCCTTTATCTCCTCCAATGCTTGTATTATCTGTTGAACACAATTTATCTCAGAAGACATGATTAGTAGCAACAGTTTTTATAAATTTTTGGTTTTCTATTTTTTTATTGTTTTCAATATAAAAGGTAGCAGTAAGATAATAGCAATAAATGGAAATAAACTATGTGCAAGTAGATAACTGAACGCTTTGCTCCCCGGCAACGGCACCAATTTGATGGGCTGGGGTTCCTACACCAAAACATGATTATTGCAGTACTTGCAGCAGCAAATATTTAAGAGTTTGTCCCGATGGAAGCTCGGCGAACACGACCCTCACAGTCGTGTTGTCAATGCGAGCACGTACGCACCCAAATCGTGGTTTGGAAATAACATATTCTATAAGTTGCTAGGATAGATGAATTTAAGATGTTTTGTAATAACTACTACTAGAACTCGAAGAAAACTAGAACAAAAGTAAAACTGAAAATAGGTGAATGCAATGAGATGAAATATTAATGCTATGATTCCCCAAGTAATGTTGTGTATACCGGTGTGTGATAAGTGCTTATGGATTAGTTGTTAACTATAATTGTGGTAAGTGGGAACTATACAACTCAATTGTCCACACCCTCTCCGAACATGGGTCATCCATAAGAGAATAGTGTATTAAGGTAACAAGACCAATCAAGGTAAACCTGAGCAAAGGCATTAAGTTATGTGGACAACCGTATCCTAAGCAAGTGTTCTAGTCACAAGATACCCCGTTATGTCACTTTGGGGTCAAGCAATTCACAACACTATACCTATCCATATCATGAATGATCTTGAGGAAATTAAATCTTAATAGGCGGTGCATCCTAAGCTGTTATTGCCTCCGCAAATCACTTATAGTAAATAGCCTATTAGTTCTACCCACGGACTTGTCATGCCCATGGAATGAGTACAGACTAATGATAAATTTTGTGACACTCCGTGAATTCCTAGTAAATTCCTCAACAATGGATTTGACATCTCCAATCACTAGAATAATATCATGAATAGAACAATGTAAAGATAAAGCACAAACATATTAATTAACAAGAACACACTACACTTCAATTACACAAATCATAATAACATGAATAAAAGAGGGTTCAGGCCATGTTACAACCCATCAGGGAGATCATGACGGGGAAGGATGAAGGAGTAGCGGCGATGGAGATGGTGATATCGGCATGGTGATGGTGAGGTCGGCGTGGTGATGCGGCGTCCTCCTTCTCCTCCTCTTCTTGCTTGGATGGCTTGATGGTGTTGATGGAGATCTAGATCTTGGTGGAGCTTGAGAGGCTATGGAGGTGGCATGGTGACAGGGTGCCGCCGTCGAGGCGGTAGATGGGATCTAGATCTTGTATATGGTATGGATGCTTCCTCTTGGGTCCTCCCTCCTTTATATAGGCCTTGGGGGTGCCCTAGGATTCCCCCAATACCGTCATAAGACTTAGGAAAGGTTCTAGAGCTTTTCTAGGGTGAAATCCCGCCGTTTCCGACCTTTTTGGCAACTATACGGACGGAGCTATACGACCAAAAATATAGCTCTAGCCGTATAGTTGCTCGTTAAACTTGTAGATGCTTTTAGTATTTTGGCCGCCATTTCTTCATACAAACTCCGTTTTGGGTGTTCTTAGACTTGTTGAGTTCGTATTGTCGAGGGCTACAACACTGTGGTTTTGGATCTTTATTTTGAGAAGTTGTAAAAATCACTTTTTCAACCTCTCAAATTGTTGGGTCCGCAGCATAGAAAACAAAAAATTCCTACGAAGTGAACTACACGCCAAGATTTATCTACTAGGTACAAAGCAACAGGTGGACATACATCCAAAGAGAACTTACCCTCGAAGACAACGAGTTTTGTTAACGAGTAGGAACTCGTGGTTGATGTAGTCGTACACTTGCCGATCTCAAGATCGTGAGGAAGTCCAGCAGGTCCGGCTCCAGCACGTCCATCAGATCCAGGTCCAACAGCACTAAGTCCAGCATCGCAAAGCAGCGGTGCATCCGTGATCGCACACACGTCCGGTACCCCGACAACCTCCGTCCCTCGCTCCAGCAAAGCAGCGGAAGCAGCAAATCCTTTCCAGATAAAGCCACCGGGAACATGTATCTCGCTAATCCGAGACCATGGGGAAATAATACTAGAGAGGGAGAGAGATCCTTCACAAGGAGGTGTGTTTGAGAAGTGAGGAGAGGGTGGCCTTTTATAGGAGGAGGGGGTGCCCCTCCTTCATGGCCGGTGCATGGAGGAGGTGTCTCTTCACCTCCTCTATTCATGTGGTGGTAACCCCTCCACATTAAAATTCCTCTTCACATTCCCTTTTAAAGTCTCCACTTTAAATGCATTAAATTTCTCCAAATTTAATGCTCTCTCAATTAATAAAACTCTTTTATTATTTTTTATTCAGAATTTTGTTAATTACTTTAATTAACAAACATTCACATAAAACCCCCTGCAACATTTCAATATTACATGCAGAACCAATTTCAGCAATTTCACCCGAAACAGTTTCGGTGTGTATTGAAATAATTCCAGCGCTTTCTTAAATCTTTATCTAAAACAAATTTGCTCCAAATGGTGTCGGTATCCCTTAAGTGTGTCACCCTACGGTTCGCGAATAATGCAGACATGATCGAGACCCCTCTCCGATCAATAATCAGCAGCGGGACCTGGAGATCCGTACTGACTCCTACACATTCAACGATGACTTCTATGATCGTGAGCACCTTTAACGCTTGTAACTAAATCCCTTTGTCTCGTGATATATTACATGTCCGAGATTCGATCATCGGTATCTCCATACCTAGTTTGATCTCGTTACTGACATGCACTCTTTTCTCGTTCCCATGATATAACATTCTAGTGATCACATCACTTGCTTGCAAGCTATCTTAATGTGATATCACCGAGAGGGCCCAGAGTATATCTATCCGTCATCGGGATTGACAAATTGCACTCTTGATCCATGAGCCTCAACATAACACCTTCGTAGCACTGAACCCATCTTTATAGTCACCCTGTTACGGTGTGACATTTGATGTTATCAAGATACTCTTCCGGTGTTAGCAATTAGCATGGTCTCATGGTCTAAGGATAAAGATTACTTCGTATAGTGTTATAGCAATATAAACATAATGACTTTGATCGTAATGCTATACTTCGGATGAATGTTCATCACATCATTCCACCAATATTGTGACCTCGTTATTAACAACATCTAATGTCCATGATCAGGAAACCTTGATCATCTTGTTAATCAACGAGCTAGTCTATAAGAGAGGCATAACTAGGAACCCTTTTTGTTTATTATACACACATGTATTGACGTTTTCGATCAATACAATTATAGCATGCACAATAAACATTTATTATAAACATGGAATAAGATAATAACCACTTTATTATTGCCTCTTTCAGTCTCCCACTTGCACTAGAGTCAATAATGTAGTTTGAAAAACTTTGCGTATTGAACACATATGGCTTTCTAGTGTTGCGTATACGCTATTGCTAGTGGTTAACATAATCTCCGGATCTGACAGTTTCAGGTCCGTGTGTATTTGCATGTCTTTGCGTCTCTACGCATCACTCATTCTCAAATGAGATGGCATTGTATAAATTTGGTCCTTTGGTGAGACCTTTAGTTCTTTCGGGTTAAAATATGTTGATATTATTGTCACACAATATATCTTCATAGTATTAGCCCACTTTGAAGCACACCTAATTTGATAACAAACTACTTAACACACATGCCCTCCTTTGCTGCTACTATAGCAGTTATATACTTAGCCTTTTGTTGTAGTATCCGTCACAATGTCTCAACTTTGGAACTCATCCAAATCCATCATGGAACATCCTTTCCATTACATTGTGCCACCCATAGTCTAAATTGAGATAGATTTAATTTGTATCTTGTGACAAAACTAGTATCAATGTAACACTTTACAATGAACTACCTTTAACTATTTGTCACTTATACATTATATATTCTTAGTTCTTCCAAAGCTCATAAGAATATCTTTACTATTGTCCAATGATCATCTTATGAATCATTCTGGTATATGCTCATAACACTTAGAGCATAGGACATTCTGGATATATACATATCATGGTATAATCGATCAAAATCTTCATGTGATTTTACTCACCAAGTGTTGAAACACTTGAATTTTGATACAATCCTTTACATGCAGCAAGAACCTTTCTTGTTGTTTCCATAATGAACCCTTTCAATATCTCATATATGTATGTTTGGCACAACCATATTTGCGCCTTAATCTATCCATATAGATATTGATGCCAAATATTCCGGGTTTACCCAAGTCTTTCATCGAAATCTTATTTTAATGAAATTCTTAACTTGTGTCAATACAAGATACATCATTTCCAATCAACAGTATGTCCTCTACATAATGTATTAGAAATATGTCTCAGCGCTCCCACTTAATTTCTTGCAAATGCAAGCATCTTCATCATCTCCGATGAATTTAAACTCTTTTAACAGTTTCATCATGGTGAAGATTCCAACTCCGCTATGCTTACTTCAACTATTGAAGTTTACATGCCCTTTTAGCACCCTTTGAATTAACAAAACCCTTCGGACCATGTCATGTACATGTCCTAGGTTACCGTTCTATTAGAAGAACCTTGTTTTGTTTATTCAACTACCATATACCAAATTATATGTAGTGTTTGCTACATTAATCCGTCAAGAATATATATCGCTATGAAAGATCAAATCTTGTCATAGTCAACTCCTTGAACATTGTCATAAACTTCTTTCCGACATGTCGACTATTTCATAGATGTTAAACATCCATGTCTTATTTCTTTATAGATCCAAACACGACCGATAGGCTTCACGCCTTTCCGGAGGGTCTTCCAAGTTCAGAAACTTGATTTCTCGTGTATGGATACTATCATGGATTCTATGCCTTCTAGTCATTTTATGGAGTCATGGCCCATCATTGCTTCTTTGCATGTAGTCGGTTCATCATTGTCAAAACAACAACGACTTGCTTATCAAATCTTACTATTTGATTCTTACTGACCCACACGGTTCTATAGGAACTCTAATCTCCTAGATCACACCTTTTGTAATCACGAGAGCCATGAGCATTGTGGCTGCCACCGGGACACTTTCCGGCGCTGCGCTACTTAGCACATATAGCTAAGGTTCAACAACCTTATCAAAGTTCTATTGTCCTCCCACTTAAATTTTCACGAAAAATTTCTTCTCAAGAAACTTGACGTTCCAAGTAACAAACTCTTTTGTCCTCGGTGTTATGGAGAAATTCCCAACAAATTCTTTGGGATAACCTACAAAGACGTGTTTATCCGACTTTGGTTGTAAATATTTTACTTATGCATAGCATACCAAAATTTAAGAAAAGACAATTCGGGTTTTAACCCAAACCATAACTTATATGGTGTCATTTGAACGGATCACGATGGTGCTCTTTTTAGTGTAAAAGCGGTAGTCTCTAAAGCTTAAATCTTTAAAACATAATGGCATTTTATAAATGACACCTTTGATCTTACCATGTCAAACATGGTTTGATTTCATCTCTCGAATATGCCATACTCCTATGGTTTACCGGGAAATCCAAATTCATGGAACAATTCCTCAAATCTTAGGTGTTTTGCTAAACATATAACTCAAATATCTTCCTTTACGATCAAATCATAAACTCTTTTATTTTCTTCTTACAATGATTTTTCACTTCATCTTTAAAGTCTTTGAACAACTTTCAAATGTTTCATACTTCATCCTTATTAAGTAAATATACAGATATATTCACTCAAATTTTTGAAGAAAGCATATGAAGCAAAAAGATCCATCGCATATGGCTACACATAATGGACTATGCACATCAGCATGCACAATTTCCAATAAGCTAGTCATCCGTTCCTCTCTGGCCTATGGACGGAGTTTCAATTATCTCGAGGAAAGTCTCACATGCGTCAATTGATCAAAATCAAAGACTCCAAAAATCCATCAACATGGAGTTTCTTCATGTTTTCTTTCAAGTATAATTTAAATAGCGATGTCACTTCATAAGTGATCTTTCAATCATTTGTCTTGCGACATTTTAGCAATAGTGTTTATGGATGTGATTTCTCCTACTAGACTTGCAAAAGTTCATCCATCCTTTATGGAATACAGTAATTATTTGAACAGCCATTGTTCTCATAATACCGGAACAAAATAAAATTATTTAAACAAATCTTGAAGGCTTGGTTTGATGACAACGAAAAACACAATAAGACTTTATTTGTTTTCGATGAACATCATCACTCATTCTCTTGCTAGTTACTTAGGCCATTGTAGTTCATGAATTGCGTTGTCCTGTATGACACTTCATACCAACCAATTCGGTATCCAATACCTAAGAACCACATTGTTTAACAAGCAAGGAATACAGCCATAACATGTATATCTTCTATATACCTAAGTTGGACATCTCCAACCTTTTATTTTCTGCCAAATATTTTATAGATTCTCTTTCAGCAATTCCTTTTCTTTTAAAAGAATCTATCAACATCAATAGTGGTGTCATCAACATGACACATGGTACAAAGCGTATATAGTTAAATACTAATACCTTTGGACTTGCACTTTGAAGTGGATCACCATCATCAAATGTTTGGTGTTCTTTCAAAAATTCATTCTTTAGTAATCTATTAGTGTAGTAAACATTTTAATTACATCTTCTATTCATCCTTATCATGACAACTTTCATGATCAAGCTACTATAGCTTATAAGGAAGAATCACGAGTATAATATCTGTTCCCAAAACCTTTTTGGTAGATTCGGATGCCTAGCATCTCCATCCTTCACAAATTCTCATACAATATGAGAACATGTATTTTGCTAAATTATACTCTATCATAATGCAACCAAAAAACATTGTTTCAGA
Source organism: Avena eriantha (assembly GCA_910589775.1). Lineage (NCBI taxonomy): Eukaryota > Viridiplantae > Streptophyta > Magnoliopsida > Poales > Poaceae > Avena > Avena eriantha. The sequence continues at coordinate 31,069,341 of OU342744.1, read as the reverse complement.
TATCACAATATCTTTCACACATGATGGTTTCTGAAACAATTTTCAGCTCCAATATAATCTTGATATTAAAACAACTTTTTGAATATCAATAATCATGGAGGCAAACATGATACTTTAGATACTAACATTGGAATTCTTACTCTTGATTTAATACTACTTATTAAACTTCATGGAGTAAATAGAGTTTGCTGAAAGTTTGCAATAGGACTTATAAACTTTAAATTGACATTCAAAACAATACGATACCAGTTCGTAAAGTAAATATCCAGAATTCTGTAGTTCTATTATCTCAAATAAAAACTAAGCCTAAGGTAGAAAACGAATGCCAATGACTACAACAAACTATGCAAATTCACTTTGATTTAGTTTATGACAAATTAAGTTCGAATAATCCAAATTACTAATGAACTCCCACTCAAAAACGACATCCCTCGTGTCTTTTTGGTGATTACATGAACCAAATCCACTACACCAAGTCCGATCATCACGTGAGTTAATGTAGCTTCTAAGGTGAGCATCTATATGGGCATCATATCAACTATATGACTCATGCTTAACCTTTCGGTCCGTGTTCCGAGGCCATGTCTGTACATGCTAGGCTTGCCAAGTAAGAACCTTAGTATTCGCGTGTGTAAAACTGTCTTACACCCGTTCCTATGAAAGCGTAGATTCGAGTACACCCGATCATCACTCGATGTCTCGAAACACGATCCATAAAACAGTGCATACTTAAGGAAGAACACATTTTATCTTGATACTTAAATGAGGGACCATCTTATAATGCTACCAAAAGCGCCAAACTAGCAGTATAAGATGCTAACATCTAATGTGTAAAGTGATGATATGGTCCATGCATTTGATCTCTATCACTTGCATCGTGGTATGATCTCTATCATTCCTTTGTGTGTAAGGCCAAGGTCTATGGAACTTACACGTTGAGTGTGTTGTAAGAGTATCTATCATACATCTACTTACGACAATACCATATCAAGACACTAGCCCAGCAACGATCTAAACTAGATGCCTCTAATATCAATTGCAAGTTTTACGTGGCTTAGGGTTTTCGGAGATAGAACCGTTCTCACCTACGAACATGAACCACAACGAGGATAACCAAGTTATTAGCAACTCGTTGTAAATCAGATATTGACTATAGTAGGAGAGACAGACACCCGCCAGCCACTTATGCAAAACAAGTTGCATGTTAGTCGTGGAACCAGTCTCATGTACGATGACATGTAAGGTTGGTCTGGGCCGCTTCATCCCACTATGCCACCAATATCCAAAATACATGGAAGATGCAATAACATGATCATCATCGCCCACATATAAACATATGTGTCCTACCCGTGCAAAGCACCTACACATAGATCAAGCTCTGATACCACTGTTGGGTTCGCCGCATAGAAAATAAAAAATTTCCTACGATGTGAACTACACGCCAAGATCTATCTACTAGGTACAAAGCAACGGGAGGACATACATCCAACGAGAACTTACCCTCGAAGACAACGAGTTTTGTTAATGAGTAGGAACTCGTGGTTGATGTAGTCGTACACTTGCCGATCTCAAAATCGTGAGGAAGTCCAGCAGGTCCGGCTCCAGCACGTCCATCAGATCCAGCTCCAGCAGCACCAAGTCCAGCACCACAAAGCAGCGGTGCATCCGTGATCGCACACACGTCCGGTCCCCGACGACTTCCATCCCTCGCTCCAGCTAAGCAGCGGAAGCAGCAACTCCTTTCTAGATAAAGCCACCGGGAACATGTATCTCGCTAATCCGAGACCATGGGGAAATAATACTAGAGGGGGAGAGAGATCCTTCACAAGAAGGTGTGTTTGAGAAGTGAGGAGAGGGTGTCCTTTTATAGGAGGAGGGGGGTGCCCCTCCTTCATGGCCGGCGCATGGAGGAGGTGTCTCTTCACCTCCTCCATTCATGTGGTAGTAACCCCTCCACATTAAAATGCCTCTTCACATTCCCTTTTAAAGTCTACACTTTAAATGCATTAAATTTCTCCAAATTTAATGCTCTCTCATTTAATAAAACTCTTTTATTATTTTTTATTCAGAATTTTGTTAATTACTTTAATTAACAAACATTCACATAAAACCCCTTGTAACATTTCAATATTACATGCAGAACCAATTTCAGCAATTTCACCCGAAACGGTTTTGGTGTGTATTGAAATAATTCCAGCGCTTTCTTAAATCTTTATCTGAAACATATTTGCTCCAAATGGTGTTGGTATCCCTTAAGTGTGTCACCCTATGGTTCGCGAATAATGCAGACATGATCGAGACCCCTCTCCGATCAATAATCATCAGCGGGACCTGGAGATCCGTACTGACTCCTACACATTCAACGATGACTTCTGTGATCGTGAGAACCTTTCACGCTTGTAACTAAATCCCTTTGTCTCGCGATATATTACACGTCCGAGATTCGATCATCGGTATCTCCATACCTAGTTTGATCTCGTTACCGACATGCACTCTTTTCTCGTTCCCATGATATAACAATCTAGTGATCACATCACTTGCTTGCAAGCTATCTTAATGTGATATGACCGAGAGGGCCTAGAGTATATCTATCCGTCATCGGGATTGACAAATTCCACTCTTGATCCATGAGCCTCAACATAACACCTTCGTAGCACTAAACCCATCTTTATAGTCACCCTGTTATGGTGTGACATTTGATGTTATCAAGATACTCTTTTGGTGTTAGCAATTAACATGATCTCATGGTCTAAGGATAAAGATTACTTCGTATAGTGTTATAGAAATATAAACATAATGACTTTGATCATAATGCTATACTTCGGATGAATGTTCATCACATCATTCCACCAATGTTGTGACCTCGTTATTAACAACATCCAATGTCCATGATCAGGAAACCTTGATCATCTTGTTAATCAACGAGCTAGTCTATAAGAGAGGCATAACTAGGAACCCTTTTGTTTATTAAACACACATGTATTGACGTTTCCGATCAATACAATTATAGCATGCAAAATAAACATTTACCATAAACATGGAATAAGATAATAACCACTTTATTATTGCCTCTCGGGCATATTCCCTTCACAACTGGCTAAGTATGGTCCCTGCAGCTCCTCCATACTATGCTCTCTTTGTTCCTTTTGCTTTTGTTTTGTCCATAATCATCATCAACACCTACACACATGTCAAAGACAAGGAAGAGGGATAAAATTCTACCTAAACTACTAAATGTACAAAGCTCATATTGAATTTAACAAAAACAAGTAATCATGCATATTAAGCATAGAAATAGTTAGATGGAGCATGATATGATAGGCAAATGACACAATTTATATTGCTAAAAAGTGTTGTATATCACAACCATCAGCCTGGAAACACAATGTGTTTATTGTTCCATAGAATGAAGTCACTCGTGACTTCTCCTAGTGTTGTTTTCCCTTTACCTCTAGGGATGTTAAGCTCTAGTGACTGAAATCCTGGTTGAGCTTCATCCACACCGACACGAGCATAGTCAGCTAGAATCTGACGGCCATGGTAGGTCGCTCCAAGTGCACAAGGTAAAGCAAAGACGACTGCCACCTTCATGGTTATGTTCTTTAGTGATAGATGTAGCTCACATTTTTTCTTCTCCTTAACTTCATCCACGCGGTAGCGATCCATCGGTGCATCCTCCATCATCAGTGCATCATCAGCCCGGACCTCCGTGGAAGCCACACTACTTTTCCACTGAGTTGGGTCGATACTATCTAATGTAGGCTCTTGTTGTCGGCTGAATCCTCTAATTTTGTCAATCTGCTTCTGTTGCCCCTCCAGTCTGTCTTGCAATTCCTCGTTCTTTCTTTCTTATTCGCCAACCGGTCTGCCACTTGCTCCTGCTACCGCTTCCTTACTCTTGATGAACTTCTATAAGTGTCATTGTACTTGGGAAACCCAGTCCTCCATAGAAAAGAAGGTCCAAGGCCTCCTGTTCTTCCTTCGTGTTCACAATTCCCGAGGTCATTTGACAACTCGTCGTTCTCTCTCTCGAGATGGAACTTTCCCTCTTAAACCTTTTTCGTCACTTCAACAATGGCATTCTGGGGTTGAGAATTTCTTTCTTTCCAATAGTATCCCCTATTTGTGGGTCATACGATGCACCATGCCCAAGTATCCAATGTCTTGACCTCAAGGGACAATCATGTGTAGCTGGAGTGGTCCCTTTAGCAATCAGGTCTTCCTCAATTTGGTCCCACTTAGGCATGGCACTCTTGTAGCCACCTGTCCCCATTTTATGGTGATATTTCTTTTTGCAGCATTTTCCTTATTCTTTGACAACCTTTGTTTAGCTTTTTCTGATTCCTTATACTCCACAAATATGTCCTAGTGATCCTGATGCTTCTATAGTGTGCTTGTGAATTATAGAGCTTTTTTCCTTGTCATATTTTTGGTATAATCTTTTCTTGAAGCTCTAAAATTGTGTGGCAATCTTCTTAAGAGTCCACTCTTAGACTTTCAACACTATTGCCTGTGTGAGATCGGTAGTCGACAATACCGGTAGGGTGAAATGTGACATGAGCTCTTCCCAAAGACAACTTTTGGATCTTCCATCGACAAAACTAACTCTAATTGTCTTTGATTTTGCTAGATTATTCCATTCCCGATTGGTGATCGGGATGTTGTCCCTAACAATAACTCCGCATTGATGTACAAATGCACTTGCGTTCGTTTTGGGCTCCAACAATTCGCCATCATTAGAGATTAAATCAATTGTGAGATGCACATGATCGACCAGCTTTCTGGCCAGGCCTCATTTCCTTTTAGAAGATTGACTCGATGTGGCGATCTAAGAGAAGAAATATTCGTTAATACATATATACAAATAAATTAATGCATATACTAGTGATCACTAGAGGCTTAATATAACTCGTCGGACTTTGTTAAGGGTCCAACATTTTGTGAGCCGTCATCGCAATCAGTGCTTTGCGCTTCTTCATCTCTTCATTCTACCTCCATTCCCACATAGGACTCATTCATATATTGTGAGTCATCATCTGGTTCAACATTAATGTGCTCCACCCTCAGTTATATGATGGGGTTCGTTTCATAGAAAACAAAAAAATCCTACGGTTGCAACCACCAAGATCATATCTACGAGATACATGTAACGGTTTCAGATGGACTCACCCTTGAAGACCATAATGAAAAATAACATTCCCGCAAACAAACATGGATGGTTTAGAATGTACTCGACCATCCTCAAGGATGCGCAGACAATCAGCACCACAAGAGGCAGTGCCTCCGTAATCGGTCACACGTACGGTGTGCTGACGACTCTTGAACCCTCGCTCCAGCCGGGCATTAGAAGTAGCGGATCCCCGGGAACTCCAACACCACTATGCCATGGTAGTGGTGGTGGTGGAGGGGGAGGTTTAGAGAAGGGATTCGCCGAGAACCTTTTCTAGTGGCAATGGGAAAGGCAAGCAAGGGGAGAAGATGCCAACGAAAGGGCATATGAGAGAGAGAGAGCTTATGAGAGAGTGTGTGGAGAGGAGAAGGAGGCCACCTCCTTTTATAGGGGGAGGGGGGAAAGCCCCTACCTTGGCCGGCGGCCAAGAGGGAGCCCCTTCCCCTCCTCTCATTCATGTGAGTGCTCCCTCCACTCACATAAACTCCACCTCCACTTTCTCCCATTTAATCTCCACTCAAAAATCAAAGGTCTTTCCATGAAAGCACTTTAATTCCCTTGTTTTAATGCAACTCAATTTAATGAACACTTAATTTAATGAGTAGTTCATTTAATGAACACTTCATTTAATGAACACATTAACATTTTGATCCCTTGCTTTGTTTTGATACCTCGAAACTATTTCGACAGATTCGCAGAACAATTTTCCGCAGCAGAACAATTTTCTACGATGTCCATTGACTTCCCATGTGTTTCCTATCCGCTCAAATGTGTCGGTTAACCTGATGTGTGTCTCCCTACGTGTTAGAGAACTATGTAGACATGATCGATACTTTCTCCCAACAATAATCATTAGCTGGACCTAGAGATCCATAATGACTCTCACTAGTTCCACGAAAATCCAATAATCGTCTAAACCTTTTTCTCTGTAATAACATTCCTTTTGTCTCGCGATATTTTACTTATCCGAGATTCAATTACTTGGTATCATCCATACCTCATTTAATCTCGTTCCCGACAAGTACTCTTTTTCTCGCTGCTGTGATATAACATTCTAGTGATCAAATCACTTGCTTGTAAGCTATGTCAATGTGATATCATCGAGAGGGTCTTGAGTATATCTATCCGTCATATGGATGGAAAATCCCACTCTTGATCTATAAGCCTCAACTAACACTTTCCAAGTACCCGACGACACCTTTATAATCAACCAGTTACAAAGTGACGTTTGATGTAATCAAAGTACCTTTTCGGTGAAACTGATTGATGTGATCTCATGGTCTAAGGTCATTGAGTTACTACGACTATGATAGCAATATAAACTTGAGGACATGATCGTATTGCTACATCTACTCCAGGTGACGGTTTGTCATATCATACTCCAATGATATGACCCTGTTATTAACAACATCCAATATTCATGATCCGGAGGCCTGTCATCTTCAATTAATCAACAAGCTAGTATTAAGAGAGGCATTATTAAGAACTTTTTCTTTTGTTTATAAATCACACATGTATTAACGTTTTCGGTTAACACAATTATAACATGAGAAATAAACATAGAATAAGATAATAACCACTTTATTATTGCCTCTCGAGCATATTCCTTTTAGTCTCCCACTTGCACTAGAGTCAATAATCTAGTTTGAAAAACTTGCCCGTTCAACACCTATGGAACTTTGGTGTTGTATATACGCGTTTGCTAGTGGTAAACATAATCCCCAGATCTGACACTTTCAGGTCTGTGTGTATTTGCATGTCTTTGCGTCTCTACGAATCACTCATTCTCTAATGAGATGGCATTGTATAAATTTAGTGAGACCTTAGTTCCTTGGGATATAAAACATGTTGATATTATTGGCATGCAATATATTTTCATATTACTAGCCCATTGTGAACCACACCTAGTTCTTTTACTGCTACCATAGCAGTCTTATACTTAACCTTTCGTTGTATTATCCATCACAATGTCCTTAACCTTTTGGAACTTATCCAAATCCATCATGGAACTTTATTCCATTACATTGTGCTACCTTAACCTATAGCCTAATTGAGATAAACATAACTTGTATCTTGTGATGAAACTAGTATGAATGTAACACTTTACAATGAACTATTTGTATAGTGCCAATGTAACACTTTACAATGAACTATCTGTATAGTATCAATGTAACACCTTACAATAAACTATTTGTATAGTGTCAATGTAACACCTTACCATGAAGTATCTGGCACTTCTACATACAGAATATATTCTTAGTTCTTCCAAAGATCATAAGAATATCCTTACAATCGTCTAATAATCATCTTATGAGTCACCCTGGTATATGCTCATAACGTTTAGAGCATAGGACATATATGGATATGTACATATCACGGAATGATTGATTAAGATATTCATGTGATTTCACTCGCCAAGTGTCAAAATACTTGAATCTCATTTATCAATATATCCATGTGATTTTACTCACCAAGTGTCAAAACACTCGAATCTTGATTATAAAGATATTCATGTGATTTTACTCACCAAGTGTCAAAACACTTGAGTCTTGATTCAACCTTATCCATGAGCCAACAACCTTTCTAGTCGTTTCCATATTGAACTCATTCAATATTTCATCTATGTAAATTTGGCATAATAATATTAGCGTCTCTATCTATCCAAATAGACATTGATTCCTAATATCCAGGTTTCGCCCAAATATTTCATTTAAATCTAATTTTAATGAAATTCTTAACTTGTGTCAAATAAAAGATACATCATTTCCAATCAATGATATGTCTTATACAGAATGTATTATAAATATGTCTCAACGCTACCACTTAATTTTTCGAAAATGCAAGCATCTTCATCATCTCCTATAAAATTAAACTTTTTATCAATTTCATCATAGTGAAGATTCCAACTCCATGATGCTATTTCAACCATAGAAGGTTGCATGCCTTTTCAGCATCCTTTGATTTAACAAAACCCCTCAGACCATGTCACGTACACGTCCTAGGTAACCATTCTATTAGAAGAACGTTGTTTTGTTTGTTCAACTAGCATATACAACAAGTGATATATGTAGTGGTTGCTACACTAATCTGTCCATACTTAATATCGCTACAAAAGATCGAATATTGTCGTATTAAATTCCTTGACATTGTCGTAAACTCTTTACCGACATGTCAACTCTTTGAAGATTGTCGTAAACTTTTTACCGGCATGTCGACTATTTCATAGTTGTGAAACATCCATGTTTATTTCTTTATAGATCCAAATACAACCGATAGACTTCATGCCTTCCAGAAGTTCTTCCAAGTTTAGTAACTTGGTTTCTCGTGTATGGAAATATCACGGATTTTATGGCTTCAATCCATTTGACGGAGTCAGGGCCTTTCATCGCTTCTTTACATATAGTCGGTTCATCATTATCAAACAATGATGATTTAATCTCAAATCTTACTATTTGATTGTTTACCCGACCTACGTGGTTCAATTGGAACTTAGATCTCTGTGACCACAACCTTTGAGGCATAGGAGCCATGAGCATTATGGCAGCCTCTAGGATGCTTTCCGGCGTTGCGCAATTCAGCACACATAGCTTAGGTTCGATAACCTTATCAAAGTTCTATTTTCCTCCCACTTAACTTTTCACGAAAAATTCCTTCTCAAGAAACTTGACATTCTAAGTGACAAACATTTTTTGTCTTCATTGTTATGGAGGAACATCCAATGATTGTATTGGGATAACCTACAAAGACATGCTCATACGATTTTGGTTGTAAACATTTTATTTATGCATGGGATACCAAAATTTAAGAAAAGACAACTTGGATTTTATCCCAATCCATAACTCATATGGTGTCATTTCTGTGGATCATGACGGAGCTCTTTTTTGTGTAAAAGCGGTAGTCACTAAAGCTAAATAATTAAAATATAATGGAAATTTTATAAATAACACTGTTGATCCTTCCATGTCAAATACGGTTCGATCACATTTCGCGAACACTCTATACTCCTATGATTTATCAGGAAAATATAAATCAATGGAGTGATTCCACAAATCTTAGGTGTTTTGCTAAACTTGTAACTCAAATATCTTCCTTTATGATCCAATCATAAATTTTTCATTTTCTTGTTACAATGATTTTCCACTTCATCTTTAAATCATTTGAACATTTTCAAATGGTTCATACTTCTCCCTTATTAAGTAAATATACAAATGTATTCACTCAAATTTCGGAGAAAGCATATGAAGTTTAAATTCATCGCTCATAACTATACATAACGGAAAATATACATCAACATGCACTATGTCCAATAGGTTAGTCGTTCGTTCTTCTTTGGCCTATGAACGGGGTTTTAACTATCTCGAGGAAAGTTTCAGAAGTGTCAATTTATCAAAATCAAAAGACTCCAAAAATCCATTAACATGGAGTTTTCTTCTTGTTTTCTTTTCAATATAATTTAAAAGGCGATGTCACCCAAAAGTGATATTCCAATCATTCGTCTTGTGATGTTTTAGCATCAGTGTTTATGGACATGATTTATCCAACTAGATTTGTAAAAGTTCATCCATCTTCTATGAAATACGATAATTATTTGAATAATCATTATTCTCATAATTTCAAAACAAAATAACAATTATTAATACAAATCTTGAAAGCAAGCTTTGATGTCAACAAGAAACACAATAACACTTTATTTGTTTTCGATGAAAATCATCACTTATTCTTTTGCTAGTTACTTAGGCCATTGTTGTTCATGAATTGTGTTGTTCTATATGACACTTCATACCAAAAAATTCGGTATCCAGTACCGAAGAACCACATTTTTAACAAGCAAAGAATACACCCATAACGTGTATATCATCTATATACCTAAGCTGGACTTTTCTAGTATTTTTCCTTTCTGCCAAATATTTACCAGATTTTATTTCAGCATTACCTTTCCTTCTTAAAAGAATCTATCAACATCAATAATGGTGCCATACATATATGACACATAGTCCAAAGCGTGTATAGTCAAATACTAATACCTTTGGACTTGCACTTTGAAGTTGATCACCATCATCAAATGTTTAGCGTTCTTTCAAATTTCATTCCTTTTAGTAATCCTTTTAATGTAGTAAACTTTTTACCTACATATTTTATCCATCCTTATCATGACTTTCATGATCAAGCTATTATAGCTTATAAAGGTGAATCACGAATATAATGTTAGTTCCCAATACCTTTTGAGAGATCAGGACGTCTAACATCTCCAACCTTCACAAATTCTCATACTATATGAGAATATGTATCTTACTAAAATTATATTCTATCATATTTCAACCAAACATTGTTTCAGGTATCACAATATCTTTCACGCATGATGCTTTCTGAAACAATTCTTTCATCTCCTAGATAACCTTGATACTGAAACTACTTTCGAATCAAAGATCATGGAGGCAAGCATGCTACTTGGATACTAACATTGGAACTGTTACTCTTTCAATACTACTTACTGAATTTCACGGAGTAAGTGAGGTTTTGCTAAACATTTGCAATAGTACTTTAAACTTTATTTTGACACTCATAAAACAATACGATACCAGTTTGTAAAGTAAAAATTCCAAAATCCCATAGTTATATCGGTTATTTACTCGTTTACCACTTGAGGTGTCTATGTACTCAGTTTTGCCACTAGAGCCAAATCGTCCTCAGTTTTACCACTGCTTCGGGCGCCCGAACTCGTTCCGTCACTGCTGCCGATTCTGCCAGGTCAACGTTATTGACTTAGTTGTTGCCGTGGGACCGCGTGCGTGGGGCTGAGTAGAGACACATTTCAAAAATATGACCGTTGTCGCCTGTGGGACCACAGAACGTTGGTCGCGCGTGTTAAAACCGGCGGAACGCGTCGGTGGAGATCACAACATTGAGCAGGAATTGGAGGCGGGGGGTGGGGTTGGAGGTGGAGGACGGGGTAGGAGCTTGCATCGGTGAGCAGGAATCGATCTCCATGTCTTCCTCAAGCTCCCACGCCACCTCGCGGATCGAGAATTCAGTGCGCGTGGATATGCCGATCTTCCTCTGTCCGTGGTGCCGGGCGGGCGTTGATCGGAAGCTTTCACGCACATCCAAGAACGCCAATCGTCTGTTCTACGTGTGCAGCGTGAATGGGGTAAGAGAATTAAGCGCATTTTCGCAATGTTTGTGATCGGGATCCTTGAGAAATACGGGGGTTGATCTGTTTAGCGTGCTTGTAGATGAAATGCTTCTTCCTTTGGGTTGATGTTCTAGCATAGAAGCTGATGAATGAGCTCGTCGAAGAGCATGAAGAATGGTTGGCAATCCTGCCACAAACGATAGCAGCCGCAGCGCGATCTCCGGTAGAGGATATAGAGGTCGGAGCACTCATTGATAGGTAGGTAGTTACTGAGCTAATTAGGATGAACCAAAAGATTAGGATGCTCAAAGAGAAATCACATATTTTCAATTACATTTGGGCATTTGTAGGTGGTATGGTAATTGTACTGTGTGTAATGTTGAAATTGTATGAAAATGCATGAATTTGGGAGGAATTTCTAAGCTTGAAATAGTATGAAAAATGCTTGAAATAAGAAATGGCTTGTTATCATTTGTAAGGGAAAAGAAATGGAAAAAACTTCCTATGAAAAAAGTGTCCCAGTGCCGAGAGGCCAGTGTCGGCTTGACTAATGGGCTAACTCCATCGAATTAGGCCCATTCAGAGTGGGCAAACGAGAAGGGTTAGAAAATAAACAAAAAACAGTGGGTGCGGTTAGGATTCGAACTCACGACCGCGTGGTTTGGTAGTGTGAAGGGTTGCACTGGTAACCAGTGGGACAGATAGAAAGATGCTGAGAAAGAAAGATAAGAACGCTACATATACATCGTGCTTGTGTTTAGGGTTTTAAAACACATGTCGTGTTTGTGATTTTCACGAGCATGTTGTATTTTTATACACAGATAAATGATTTTTTTGCCACTTTTCAACACACATAAAGATCATTTGGGCACAAACATTTTTCAACACACCACTTATTTATCTATGGACACTTTAACACACCATTCATTCTAATAACTTGATGATGAGACTAGCTTTGTAATTAAGGTAGTGTTTATTTCTAGACTAGCTTGGTAATAAAGGTAGTGTTTATTTGTAGACTATCTTGGTAATGAAGCTAGTGTTTATTTGTAGACTAACTTGGTAATAAACGTCCTAACATGTCCACTACTTGTTAGTTGTTACATAATTTATAGTCTAGTTTGGTAGCCATGTGAAAATTGTCAACACATAATGACGAGATCTTTGGGCACGAACACGAACACTTTTGAACACAGAAATGGTTACACAAGATAAATAAGATGCAAATGCGATCACCATTACATAGATAAGTCCACATACACGATATGACACACGACATAGAAAAGCACAATAAACACGATGAAACTAAAAACTCGAGGGTAGCTTCACGAACACCTTCATCTTCCACCTTGGCCACCTTCACCACTGTCGTCTTCAACTTCACTCATCCTCCTCGTAGGGGAGGCAGTGCATCTGGTTTGGGGTCGGGAAGATGCACTCAATATTGGTGAAGATGTTTTACGTCATGAAGAAGATAGACTCACAGCCACACCGAAAGACTTGGCCGAGCAGCGCATACGCGTCGAACGGGTTGGCGAAGGTGACCGTGAGCAACTTGAGGGCGACGCCATCATAAACGTCGTTGAGGCGATACATCACCGGTGAACCCCGTGGGAGGTGGGCAAAGCCGGTGGTGAGGAAGCCTTGGGCGAGCTCGACGGAGCCCCTCCACCGTGACTGCACCCACACACGAAGCATGCTCTCCCCGAGGACACCCACCGGGTAGCGCAGCTCTGGCACGGTAGGTGGCCGGCGGAAGGTTGGTCCGTTGTACTACATCTTCGGTGGTGCTTGGGGCGAGAGGATGGAGGGCTCACTCGGTGTTTGGAGTGGAGATTTCTGCTCAGGCTTGGGTGGTGTGTGGGAGAGGAAAAGGGTTGTATAAATAGGCTAGAAACGGTGGGTTAGGTTTAGGCAATGAAACGATGGGCGTATGAACACGTGTGTATCTGTGCATCTGAATCGAGGAGGCGGCGGCGTGTGGAACTGAATCGAGCAGGCGACGGTGCATGGAACTGAATCGAGCAGGCGACGGCGTGTGAATCTGAATCGAGGAGGTGGCTGAGTCACTGTGGCGAGGCGCGCATGCATGCGGACGACGCATCTGAATCGACTTAATGGCGCTGGTGGGACGAATCGCTGCATGGTGACGTCCACGCTTCCCGCGCATGCATGGCCACGTCGTCGCTTCCCGCGCATTCCTGGAAAGACTGAGACCTAGCGTGCCCACGCATTGCACAACATACACGAGCACAGACCGCAACATGGCCCAACGGTCCATGTAGCGTGCCCGCTCAGAAAAAACCGTCCAGCCAATCAGATAGCAGAATGAGCTTCTCGTGGATCGCCCAAGCTTGCCCACATATTCCTTCGAGAAGGACGATCGGACGGCTGTGCCTTAGGGTTACATCAACGGTCATTGTTCAGCACTAGGGTTAGATTGTTCAGGGTTTGGAAGCGAGTTTGACTAGGGTTTGACCAAATACTCAAATGAGTTTGAAATAGTTTTAATTTTCAAAAACCACACCAAAGCTTCATTTTGGAGTGACTAAGAAGGATCCATGCTTAGTTTTTCATTTTCTTTTGAAAAACTTGTTTAAATGTTGGTCAAAGTTAGGTTTGACCAAATAGTCAAATGAGCATAAAAAATTAAAAAAAATCAAAAAAATGAAAAACCTGCACACATAGTCTTCTTATGTCATATATAAGGATTCAAGTCTATAAAAAAGGTCTACATAGTTTCAAACAGAAGGTTCATGTACAATATGCGATATCTCGAACTCTGATGTACGAAGTCAAGGGTTCAGAGAAGGGGTTTAGGTTTGGATCATGAAAAGTTTCAAAAACCACACCAAAGCTTCATTTTGGAGTGACTAAGAAGGATCCAGGCTTAGTTTTTCATTTTCTTTTGAAAAACTTGTTTAAATGTTGGTCAAAGTTAGGTTTGACCAAATAGTCAAATGAGCATAAAAATTCAAAAAAAATAAAAAAAATTAAAAACCTGCACACATAGTCTTCTTATGTCATATACTAAGGATTCAAGTCGATAAAATAGGTCTACATAGTTTTAAACAGAAGGTTCATGTACAATATGCGATATCTCGAACTCTGTTGTACGAAGTCAAGGGTTCAGAGAAGGGGTTTACGTTTGGATCATGAAAAGTTTCAAAAACCACACCAAAGCTTCATTTTGGAGTGACTAATAAGGATCCAGGCATAGTTTTTCATTTTCTTTTGAAAAACTTGTTTAAATGTTGGTCCAAGTTAGGTTTTGACCAAATAGACAAATGAGCATAAAAAAATCAAAAAAAATCAAAAAAATGAAAAACCTACGCACATAGTCTTCTTATGTCATATACTAAGGATTCAAGTCGATAAACAAGGTCTACATAGTGTCAAACAGAAGGTTCATGTACAATATGCGATATCTCGAACTCTAAGTCAAGGGTTCAGAGAAGGGGTTTAGGTTTGGATCATGAAAAGTTTCAAAAACCACACCAAAGCTTCATTTTGGAGTGACTAAGAAGGATCCAGGCTTAGTTTTTCATTTTCTTTTGAAAAACTTGTTTAAATGTTGGTCAAAGTTAGGTTTGACCAAATAGTCAAATGAGCATAAAAAATTCGAAAAAAATCAAAAAAATGAAAAACCTGCGCACATAGTCTTCTTATGTCATATACTAAGGATTCAAGTCGATAAACAAGGTCTACATAGTTTCAAACAGAAGGTTCATGTACAATATGCGATATCTCGAACTCTGTTATACAAAGTCAAGGGTTCAGAGAAGGGATTTAGGTTTGGGTCATGAAAAGTTTCAAAAACCACACCAAAGCTTCATTTTGGAGTGACTAAGAAGGATCCAGGCTTAGTTTTTCATTTTCTTTTGAAAAACTTGTTTAAATGTTGGTCAAAGTTAGGTTGGACCAAATAGTCAAATGAGCATAAAAATTTAAAAAAATCAAAAAAATCAAAAACATGCGCACATAGTCTTCTTATGTTATATACTAAGGATTCAAGTCGATAAACAAGGTCTACATAGTTTCAAACAGAAGTTTCATGTACAATATGCGATATCTCGAACTTTGTTGTACGAAGTCAAGGGTTCAGAGAAGGGGTTTAGGTTTGGATCATGAAAAGTTTCAAAAACCACACCAAAGATTTATATAAACAAAGTTAGGTTTGACCAAATAGTCTTCTTATGTCATATAAACAAAGTCTACATACTTGGAAACACAAATACAACAACATTGGTCCAAATAAGCATTGCAACATCCAAATAACATAGGTCCAACAATATTCAACACAAATACAACAACATTCATAATGTTTCAAACATTATACTTGGTTCTTGCCACCACTTTGCTCCTTGTGTTTCTTGCCACCACTTTGCTCCTTGTGATCATTGTGCTTATTGCCACCACTTTCCTCCTTGTGCTCCTTGTGCTCTTCTCTTCTACTCTTCTCCTCTTTGTTGGAGGCACCTCAAGTACCTCAGAGCTCACTGCCACCACTTTGTTCGAACCTACCACAGACCTATACAACCCAAACATAAAGGGTTGTGAGATCATGTCAAGTGATAAATGTAAAATAGTATTGGCAAGATTTACATACCAAGCAGAACTCACAACCATAGAAGGTTGGTCACCATCATTTGGAGCCTCAGTTGATGCATTATTTTGCTCATCAATTTGATCATCATTTGGAGCCTCAATTGGATCATCATTTGGAGCCTCAGTTTGATCATAATTTTGATCATCAGCTTGATAATCATCTGAAGCCTCATTTTTATCATCATTTGGATCATTGTCTGCAACCGGCTGCTGACCATCATTTTCATCATTGAAACACTATCCGAACACTGGATCTGCTGCGTTATCACAATACTTTGAAAAATGACCAGACCCACCACACCTTGTGCACTTACGCTTCCTTTCTCCAAGTCCAGCTCCTTCACTGCAAGGTCTTATTCGACTCTTCCTCGGTCTACCTCCTGCTCTCTTCAAAACTGGAGCATAGAGTTTGAAACCAGGGTCCACTATGTCCCATTGTTGTTTTCCCTCCAGAGCAGGTAAGGCATGTGCATATGTAGCTTTGAACCTTGCATTAGAGTAGTATTCATGCACATACTACTGTATGTTCCCTGCTTGACCAGAGAGAGTTGTGATGAAAAACAAGGCATGAATGCATGGCAACCCAGTTATCTGCATTTGCCTTCAATTGCCAGTTCTAGCTTCTAAATCCACTGGATATCTCCATTCCCTCTTCTCTTTATCCAAAAATGACACCTCTGCTGTGGTGGCCGAGCAAAGAGTCATGTCCATTTCCAAGCCTCTTATTGTGTGCTTCAATTCATTCATCACAGAAGGGATGATAATGTGGATCATTGATGACCCACAAGTATAGGGGGTGTATCGCAGTATTTTCGAGGGAAGTGAAACCCAATTTATTGATTCGACACAAGGGGAGCCAAAGAATATTTATAAGCCTTAACAACTGAGTTGTCAATTCAGCTGCACCTAAAAAAATCTTGCTCACAGCAGTTTATTAGTAGCAACAGTTTTGTAATAGAAATAGTAAAGCAACAGCAGTAGTAAAGCAAAGACAGCAGTAACAATAGCAGTAAGGAGTGGGATTCAACTGCGGTAGGCATAGGGATGGATGGACGGGCGTTACATGGACAAGACAATTTACATAGCAATCAGAACATAGGGCAATTGTAGATAAATAAGATAAATCATCCCAGTACTGGATAATCCTAGGCATGTGTTTCATATATAGTCATACGTGCTCACAATGAGAACTTGCACAACATCTTTTGTCCTGCCAGCCCGTTTGCAGCGGGGCCTCAAGGGAACTACTGGCAATTAAGGTGCTCCTTTTAATAGAGCACCGGAGCAAAGCATTAACACTCCGTGAACACGTGTGATCCTCACATCAAAGCCATTCCCTCCGGTTATCCCGATTTCTGTCACTTCAGGGCCATTGGTTCCGGATAACAACATGTGTATACAACTTGCAGATAAGAGCAAAAACAATACTATCATAATGAATCAATAACATGTTCAGATGTGAAATCATGGCACTCGGGCCCTAGTGACAAGCATTAAGCACAACAAGTCGCAACAAAGTCATAAAGCACTAATAAAAGATACTAGGCACCATGCCCTAACAATCTGATGCCATTACATGAACGATCTCATCCAATCCCTACCATCCCCCTAGCCTACAGCGTGGCTCACTCATAGATGGGGGAAACATGGATGGTCGATGGAGAAGCGATGGTGATGATGATGGCGATGATCTCCTCCAATTCCCCGTCCGACAGGGTGCCAGAACAGAGTTTCTGGTGCTGTTTCGTGGAATCTGGTGGTGGCGGCGAAGCGGAACTCCTTCTGGAAAATGTCGAACCCCCCGGAGTTTTTAGGTCAGAAGGCTTCTTATAGGCGAAGAGGGAGATTGAGGGGGTGCCTGGGGGGCCCACACCACCCCCTGGCGCGCCCTGGCCTAGCCCGCGCCACCATGTGGTGTGGCCACCCCTGGCTCTTCTCCGTCTCGTATTCTGGCTCCAGATGACTTCCGGTAAAATAGGCACTTTGGCTTTTGTCCCGTCCAATTCCGAGAATATTCATTTTCTGACTTTCCTGGAACCAAAAACACGTAGCTGACACTTTGGCTCTTGTTAATAGGTTCGTCCAAGAAATCATATGAAAAGTACTCCAAAGTGTGGACAAACACAAGAAAGTGGATAAAACCAAGCATGGAACATTAAAAATTATAGATACATTTTCAATGTATCAACATCCCCAAGCTTAACTCCTACTCGTTGATACGTCCAAAACGTATCTACTTTCCCGAACACTTTTGCTATTGTTTATCCTCTAAACTTGTGTGATTTGAATGCAACTAATAGGGACTGACGCTGTTTTCAGCAGAATTGCCTTGGTGTCTACTTTTTGTGCAGAAAATCAACTATCAAGAAAAATCCCGGAAAACATGCCAAAAATCCTATTTCACCCGAAGACTCCAGGAGCCAGAATACGAGGCAGAGAAGAGCCATGGGGTGGCCACACCACCTGGTGGCACGGGCCAGGCCAGGCCACGCCAGGGGGTGGTGTGGGCCCCCAGGCACCCCCTCGGCCTCTCTCTTCGCCTATAAGGAGCCTTCTGACCTAAAAACTTCGGGGGGGGGGGGGTCGACGTTTTTCCAGAAGGAGTTCTGCTTCGCCGCCACCACCAGATTCCACGAAACAGCACCAGAAACTCAGTTCTGGCACCCTGCCGAGACGGGGAATTGGAGGAGATCATCGCCATCATCATCACCATTGCTTCTCCATTGACCATCCATGTTTCCCCCATCTATGAGTGAGTAATCCCCCGGTGTAGGCTATGGGGATGGTAGGGATTGGATGAGATCATTCATGTAATGGCATCAGATTGTTAGGGCATGGCGCCTAGTATCTTTTATTAGTGCTTTATGACTTTGTTGCGACTTGTTGTGCTTAATGCTTGTCACTAGGGCCCGAGTGCCATGATTTCAGATTTGAACTTATTATGGATTCATTATGATAGTATTGTTTCTGGTCTTATCTGCAAGTTGTATACACACGTTGTTCTCCGGAACCTATGGCCCCGAAGTGACAGAAATCGGGATAACCGGAAGGGAAAGGCTTTGATGTGAGGATCACATGTGTTCATGGAGTGTTAATTCTTTGCTCCGGTGCTCTATTAAAAGGAGCACCTTAATTGCCAGTAGTTCCCTAGAGGCCCCGCTACAAACGGGATGGCAGGACAAAAGATGTTGTGCAAGTTCTCATTGCGAGCACGTATGACTATATATGGAACACATGCCTAGGATTGTCTAGTACTTGGGTGCTTTATCTTATTTATCTGCAATTGCCCTATGTTCTGATTGCTATGTGAATTGTCTTGTCCATGCAACGCCCGTCCATCCATCCCTATGCCTACCGCACTCAGATCCCACTATTTACTTCTTTTGTTACTACTGTCTTTGCTTTACTACTGCTGTTACTTTGCTATTCCTACTACAAAACTATTGCTACTGATAAACTGCTATGAGCAAGATTGTTTCCAGGTGCAGCTGAATTGACAACTCAGTTGTTAAGGCTTATAAATATTCTTTGGCTCCCCTTGTGTCGAATCAATAAATTGGGTTTCACTTCCCTTGAAAATACTGCGATACACCCCCTATACTTGTGGGTCATCAAGACTATTTTCTGGCGCCGTTGCCGGGGAGCGTAGATTTATTTATCAAGTTCACTTGGATTCTCTATTGTTCACTACTATCCATCCATCATGGGTAAGTCTCATGATGGCAAGGTTCCTATTTTACCATCCACTACAAGAGGTACGGTTCTGAACACCTCTACCGCTCTTGATTCACCGTCTGTTTTGAGTAAGTTCCTTACACCACCACATACACATGCTACACACACTTCTACTACTGCTGAATCTGAAACTTCTGATACTTATGATGCTGCTTCTACTGTGCTTGATAAGAGTGGTTCATTAGGTCCTTTCCTAGATGCTACGATTGCTAGAACTATAGCTGGAAATACCGAAACTCCTAATGAAGACACTACCACACCTGTTAGCTCACCTGAGTCTAGTGAGAGTTATGATACTGAAGAAGATTATGTTGAGATGACCGACGAGTTTATTGAAGAATGTAAGAACACCCATGATAGGAGCGCTGCTAAGAGTCTCCTTGAGAGGCGTACTATTAGACCCAAATTATCTCTTGATGCTAAGTTTGCTGCTTCTCCCATAAACATTATAGATGAAGATTATGATTTCTCTCTCGATCTATCTTACATAGCTATTATCGAGAAAGAACCTTTTTGTGGGACTAAGAATGAAAGTGCGGTAGCACATATGAATGAACTTTCTACTATGAGTGGCTTGTTTTCTGATGATATTAAGATGCGTACTTATTTTGTTGCTAAGATTTTTCCTTTTTCACTGAATGGAGAAGCTAAAACTTGGTTTAGTAATTTACCTCCTGGATCTATTGATTGCCCTGAGTGCTTGATTAGTACTTTTCTGTAGAAATATTTTCCTCCCAGTGCTAGACATGCTATTTTGCAGGAACTTTTTGATTTTGCAGGAACTTTTCTGTAGAAATATTTTCCTCCCAGCAACATTAGTGCACTCAAGATAATAGGTCTTAATGTTCAGTTTTAACACCAAATAAACTCCCATTAGAACACTAGCTACTGTAGCACTTCCCTCAAAAATCTCAATTCCCCAAAAGAACTCAAAAAGGAACCAACAAGAAGCAAATGCAGAAAATGGCAGAAATCTGTCAAAACAGACCAGCAGGTAAAGACGGATTTTTTCGAAGACCTTCTGTTGCTCAAATCAAAAAGTGTTGAACTAACAAAAGTTAGATAACAACCTGGAGCAGAAGCATAAAAATTCACGCCTCAAAAGGACGTACAGAGATTTTACAAGAATTTTTACGGTGAAGCACATAAATCTGTTTCGGGACAGCAACTTTCCCAACCATTACTTCTCTCTCATTAGAGGTTACTCTTGGCACAAAAAGCAAATAAAAAGGATAAGGAGAGGTTATTACTGAAGTAATAACTTCCAAGACTCATCTAAAACTTTTGGGTTATCTCCCAATAAGTACTTTTCTTTAACGCCTTTAAGTTAGGCATAAGCATAAACTAAAATGGATAGAATATAAGTAAGCGGAGATAATCATGGTGAAAACATTGTTTTGTTCAATGAAATCCTTTTGTTAACAAGGTTGATCGGGTCTTGTTACCAAAACAATTTCATATGAGACAAAACTTTGTATTCCACTGATGATTATGTAACCTCAACCTTGATAGCAATGGTCCCAATCATAATAGTTTCAAATTTTTCTCTTGGTATGGAAAAATATATTTCTCCAACTTGAATGACCTCAACATGTTCAATTGAATTCAAAACCATAATTCCTATCAATCTTTTTGGGGAAATAGACAGTATGTTCCTTGTCATTCATTGAAAGTCACCTTCCCTTGGTTACAATTAATAACAACTCCTACAGTATTAAGAAAAGGTCTCCCAAGAATAATAGACATATTATCATCTTTAGGCATAATAGTTTGAGAGGATGCTCACATAAGAAATATGAGTTGAAGTAAAAGAGAGCATCAAGAATCAAATTCAAAACACATTTAAGTCTAACCCACTTCCCATGCATAGGAATCTTTTATGCAAATAAATTTGCAAAGAACAAAGTGACAATCATAGGAAGATAAAACAAGAGTAACTTCAAAACTTTCAGCACATAGAGAGATGTTTCAATACCATGAAAACTTCTACAACCGTTCCTCTCTCATAATAATTTTCAGTAGCCTCATGAATAAACTCAACAATATAACTATCACATAAAGCATGCTTTTCATGATCTACAAGCACTAGAGCTTTATTATAAACATTTTCAAAAGAATCCTTAGGAACATAACATTCATCCTCCTTTAGTAAGCATGGGGGACAATCAAATAATGTAAGGGATAAAGAGTTACTCTCATTAGAAGGTAGGCATGGGTAGTTAATCCATTCTTCCTCCTTTTGTTCATCACTCTCCTCCTCTTTTTCATCTAATGATGTTTCAGGTTCATCAATTTCTTCTTCCATAGGATCCTGCAAGGCATTAGTCTCTTCCATTTGTGGAAAGCATCTATTAATATATTCAAGAATATAGCCATTTTCTTCCTTGTAATTATCAAAGCAAAATTTAAGTATACCATAAACCTCATATTTATAAGGTGAATCATCAATATTTTCAAGCAAACTAGCAAGTTCAAATGCACCCTTCCAAGCAATAAATTCCTCAATTTGTTCCACATCATAAAATTCATAATTCCCTTTAACATAAGAAGATATGGTAACATTATCATTATACTCACATTGAAAAGGGAGGTGTTTGTACCTCCTACAGCAACAAGATTTATCAACATTATAAGTAGAGCACACGTTTATAACAATGGTATACAATTTATCAGTTTGTTCCCATAAGTGTTACCCTTTTTGTGACAAGCGGTGTTCCTTATAATAATATTTTTGATCTTCCGTGAACCCACCTTGCCAATAAGATTCATTTTCAAAGAAACCAACCATTGACATCAAGCATGATAAAGCAAGACAATAACCGACCAATGAAAATAATAACTAGAGTAGGAACCAATTTTTTTGTATTTTTGATAAAGAAACAAGCAAACAAGGATAAAATAAACTTAGCTTGAACAATAGTGATTCCAAGTGGACTTGCTAAATAAAGCTATGCTCCCCGGCAACGGCGCCAGAAAATAGTCTTGATGACCCACAAGTATAGGGGGTGTATCGCAGTATTTTTGAGGGAAGTGAAACCCAATTTATTGATTCAACACAAGGGGAGCCAAAGAATATTTATAAGCCTTAACAACTGAGTTGTCAATTCAGCTGCACCTGGAAACAATCTTGCTCACAATAGTTTATCAGTAGCAACAGTTTTGTAATAGGACTAGTAAAGCAACAACAGTAGTAAAGCAAAGACAAAAGTAACAATAGCAGTAAACAGTGGGATTCCAGTGCGGTAGGCATAGGGATGGATGGACGGGCGTTGCATGGACAAGAGAATTCACATAGCAATCAGAACATAGGGAAATTGCAGATAAATAAGATAAAGCATCATAGTACTAGATAATCCTAGGCATGTGTTCCATATATAGTCATACGTGCTCGCAATGAGAACTTGCACAACATCTTTTGTCCTGCCATCCCGTTTGTAGCGGGGCCTTAAGGGAACTACTGGCAATTAAGGTGCTCCTTTTAATAGAGCACCGGAGCAAAGCATTAACACTCCGTGAACACGTGTGATCCTCACATCAAAGCCATTCCCTCCGGTTATCCCGATTTCTGTCACTTCGGGGCCATTGGTTCCGGACAACAACGTGTGTATCAATAACATGTTCAGATCTGAAATCATGGCACTCAGGCCCTAGTGAAAAGCATTAAGCACAACAAGTCGCAACAAAGTCATAAAGCACTAATAAAAGATACTAGACACCATGCCCTAACAATCTGATGCCATTACATGAACGATCTCATCCAATCCCTACTATCCCCAT
Source organism: Avena eriantha (assembly GCA_910589775.1). Taxonomy (NCBI): domain Eukaryota; kingdom Viridiplantae; phylum Streptophyta; class Magnoliopsida; order Poales; family Poaceae; genus Avena; species Avena eriantha. Next base: position 31,045,918 of record OU342744.1, on the reverse strand, counting down.
AGCCTACAGCGGGGGATTACTCACTCATAGATGGGGGAAACATGGATGGTCGATGGAGAAGCGATGGTGATGATGATGGAGATGATCTCCTCCAATTCCCCATCCCGACAGGGTGCCAGAACGGAGTTTCTGGTGCTATTTCGTGGAATCTGGTGGTGGCGAGAGAGCGGAACTCCTTCTGGAAAAACGTCGAACCCTCCAGAGTTTGGCTCTTCTCCGTCTCGTATTCTGGCTCCAGATGACTTCCGGTAAAATAGGCACTTTGGCTTTTGTCCCGTCCAATTCCGAGAATATTCATTTTCTGACTTTCCTGGAACCAAAAACAGCAGAAAACAGGCAGCTGGCACTGTGGCTCTTGTTAATAGGTTAGTCCAAGAAATCATATGAAAAGTACTCCAAAGTGTGGACAAAACACAAGAAAGTGGATAAAACCAAGCATGTAACATTAAAAATTATAGATACATTTGCAATGTATCACCCATGAATTTTGCCGCAGCTATTCCTGCACAAACATGAAACTTCTTAATGTATTCTATCCTTATCTTGTCAAGCAAATCCACCAAATAAAGACCCTTTAGTTTTCGGATCGTTGCATTGAAAGACTCTGCAAGATTATTGTGCACATAGTCAACTTTTCTCAGTTCACTGAATTGGCTTCTGGCCCATAACTTGGAGTGGTGTGTTTCCAAGTATTCCTTCACTTTTTCATTCTTGTATAGCTGCCTCATGTGGTAGTTGTGCGTCTTCACACTACAAGTCAAAGATGCTGGCCACAAGTTATCGGCATACACCTTTCCTTTGAATTTCTTCCCAAAATTTGCAGCAAGGTGACGCATGCATTCCCTATGCTCTACTCCAGGGAACACATTGTCCACGGCCACTTCTAAACCCTTGTAGGGATCTGTATGAATTACCAACCCATTGGGATGTGCAATAGCCTGACGCAGATTCTGCAAAAACCAAGTCCAGCTCTCCTCAAACTCTGTCTCTAGCACACCATATGCAACTGGAAATACAAAATTGTGTCCATCAACTACACAAGCTGCAACTAACTGTCCTTTAAACCTCCCTGTGAGGAAAGTTGCATCTATAGCTAAATACGGCCTACGGTGCACTCTATAACGAATAGTGTCGCTATGGTCAACTACGAATGTACGTCCTGCTTTGATGCAGTACGTCACAAGTGCATTTCTACACTCACTCATGGATGAAAAAATAGAACCTTCTTCCATCTGAGGGTTCACAGGGTCCCATTGAATAGGTGGAAGGTCTTCCTTCTCACCCTCCTCGTCATCAATTACAGAAGCATCATTGTCAGCCTCATCTTGGTTTTCGGCACGACATGCCCGTCGTAAATTCTGAACAACATCAGAATATAGCATCTCTTCATCATCTACGTAGTTAGGCTCCACTTCTCAGGGGACCCTAATGCTGGTGCCCACGCTTGTCGAGCCACCACGTCGTTGTGCACTAACTGAAGGTCCTCTAACTGAACTATTCTGGCTAGAGCTACCATTACGACGACATGATTCTACTCGAGAAGGTCCAAGTGCTGGCACAACCACGTCATTTTGCAGCCTCACATGAAATTTTCATTTCTCCTTATGCTTAGCAAACATGGTAGCGAGATCTGCATCATTGCTAACTTTCACCCATTTAGTTCCTCCAGCATAGTATCTGAATTCCACTTCATCATGCAAACCCCAAGGATATGGACTACAAATTACCTCCCCAAACTGTCTAAAAATCCAATTACAATCCATTGGCAATGGATAATCGAACCCTCCTTGGAATTTCTTGTTATCATTTGCATCCACGATGTACCGGTCCCTTCTAATGTTCACCAAGAAAGCAAACCGCAACTCCATCCTAACCCACAAAAAACAGAGAGACAATTAGCACACCAATACCAAAATCAACCAAAAAACTAATTAAACCATGTCGACTCGACTATTGCAATGCACAAAAATGCTCAATGGTAACAATACTTACCCCTCGGGAACCCATTCGTGGATGCAGAGGGTCTTCGGCCCGACCCCTGCCTCGTCAAGGGCATCGCTGCCGCTCGCCATATCGTCGAGCAGGTGGCAGGCAAACTAGTGGAAAAAAGCGCCCTATCGATGGCGTCTCAAGACGGTGGCAGCGGAGCAGGTGGCGACGGAGCAAGTGGAGGTGGAGCAGGTGGCGTCAGAGGAACGGGCGGTGGAGCAGGTGGACACGCTGGATGGCCGCGGCGGCTCTAGTGGTGGCGGGAGCGGGGGTGGTTCGAGAGCAAGAATAGGGGCGATGGTGCTCGTGGTCCCACCTATAAGATCAAGGGGCGAGAAAAGGGGCGGGAGCACCGTTGCACGGTCCCACCTATAAGATCTGGACCCACCCGACCACTAACGACACGAGATGGAATCGGGCCAAAACTGGCTGTGGCCTCGCCAGAGTAGATGCGCCCGAGGCAGTAGTAAAACTGAGGACGATTTGGCTCTAGTGGCAAAACTGAGTACATAGAAGCCTCAAGTGGCAAACGAATAAATAACCCTAGTTATATTATCCCAATTATAGCTAAACACAAGGTAGTAAACGAATGCCAGTGACTACAACGAACTATGCAAATTCACTTCGATTCAGTTTATGATAAACTGAGTTAAACTTTAATCATATTACTAAATTTAACTCCCACTCAAAACAACATCCTCGGGTCGTTTTTGTGATTACACGAACCAAAGTCACTACACCACGACCGATAATCACGAGTGATGGCGCAGTGCTCCAATGGCGAGCATCCTACGGGAATCATATCATCCATATGACTCGCTCTTCACCTTTCGGTTCATGTTCCAAGGCCATGTCTATACATGATGGGCTCGCCAAGTAAGAACCTTAGTACTCGCGTTTGTAAAACTGTCTTACACCCGTTGTATGCGAATGTAGAGTCTATCACACCCAATCATCACGTGGTGCTTCGAAACAACGAACTTTCTTAACGGTGCATACTAAGGAAGAACATATTATTATATTGATATTTAGTAGGAGGGATCATCTTATAATGCTATCGCCAAGTTCTAAGCTGGACATAAGCATAAATAAGATGCAAACAAACATCATATGCATGAAGTGATATGATATGGTTCTTGCATTTGATCACTATCTTGTGCATCATGGTATGATCTCTATCATTCCATTTGTGTAGCGTCAAGGTCTATGGTGCTCCCACTTTGTTATAATTCCCGAGAGTATCTCACCATACTAAAATTATAACATTTACCATATCATGACACATGCGTAGCAAAAATAAAACTAGACGCTTCTAATTTATATTTTACATATTTTACGTGGCTTTGGGCTTTTGAAGATAGAATCAATCTTACCTACGAACAAGCAACCACAATGATGATAATAAAATTATGAGTAACCCGTTGTAAATTAGATATCAACTATAGTGGGAGAGACAAACACCCACTAGCCACTTATGCAAAACTAGTTGCATATCAAGTGTGGAACAAGTCTTATGTGCGAGGACATGTAAAGTTTGTCTAGGCCGCTTCATCCCACTATGCCACCAATATCCAAAATACATGAAGGATGTAATAACATGATCATAAGCGCCCACATACTCATATGTGTTCTAACCGTACAAAGCATCTACGCATAGACATGGCTCTGATACCACTGATGGGGTTCGTTGCATAGAAAACAAAAAAGTTCCTACGGTTGCAACCACCAAGATCATATCTAGGAGATACATGTAACGGTTTCAGATGGACTCACCCACGAAGACCATAACACGGGATAATGTTTCCGCAAACAAACCTGGATGGTGTAGAATGTACTCGACCATCCTCAAGGACGCGCAGACGATCAACACCACAAGAGGTAGCGCCTCCGTAATCGGCCACACGTACCGTGTGCCGACGACTCCGAAACCTTCGGTCCAGCCTTGCAGCAGAAGTAGCAGATCCCCGAGAACTCCAATAGCCTACTCGATGGTAGTGGTGGTGAGGGGATGGTTTAGAGCAGGGCATCACCAAGCACCTTTTTTAGTGGAAATGGACAAGACAAGCAAGGGGGAACATGCCAACAAAAGAGCATATGTGAGAGCTTATGAGAGAGTGTGTGGAGAGGAGGAGGAGGCCACCTCCTTTTATAGGGGGAGGGGGCAAGGCCCTCCCTTGGCTGGCGGCCAAGAGGGTTCCCATTCCCCTCCTCTCATTCATGTGAGTGCTCCCTCCACTCACATAAACTCCACCTCCACTTTCTCCTATTTAATCTCCACTCAAAAATCAAATGTCTTTCCATTAAAGCACTTTAATTTCCTTGTTTTAATGCAACTCAATTTAATGAAAACTTCATTTAATGAGTACTTCATTTGAGTAGTCCCTTGGTTTGTTTTGATACCCTGAAATTATTTCGGCAGATTCGGCAGAACAATTTTCCACAGCAGAACAATTTTCTGCGATGTTCATTGACTTCCCTTTTGTTTGCAATCTACTCAATTGTGTCGATTAACCTTAAATGTGTCTCCGTACAGGTTGAAGAACTATGTAGACATGATCGAGACTTTCGCCAATCAATAATCATTAGCGGGGCCTGAAGATCCATAATGACTCACACTAGTTCTATGAAAATCTAATGATCGTCTAAACCTTTTTCGCTGTAATCAAATGTAATACCCTCGAATCCGCCCTATGCAAGTTTTAGCGATTCCCGCCAAACCCGCATAGAAACGATTCAAATATGCCCACCAGGCACTTGCGTGCGGGTGGAAAACGAAGTAATATCATTACACATTAGTCCATGATGGAACCCACAGAACATATATATATATATATATACAACACGACTCCATGAGTAAAGAATACAGACATACAGTACAAAGATCCAAATGACCTTGAAAACGATAAAACATCCGAGTACAGATAAGATCCAAATGGGGCTAAGAGCCTAGAAGAATAACCAATGGCGTCCATAACCCTGCCTAGGCCAAGCCAGAAGGGTAACCCTACTAACGACGTCGAACTTATACCTATGAAACAAAAGGGGTGCTGACAACGGGCAAAGGAAAAAAGGGAGCGGTCAGTATTGAGGCCAGTACACGGCGAGGCTAGAATTCGGCGGCTCTTGCCTACATAGGTATGGTGGACTGAAGCGGCAGCAAAGCATGCACTAAACAACCTATAGATACTCGATAAACTGTCGGCTATTAGAGAGATAAGAAAGACCTATTCGGAACCAACCTTATACTAACACCAATCATACCCATCCTGGTATTCTCCCTCGAGACCAAACGAGGAAGTCCAACCGAGGAACTCACACAGTTGGTAGTTTTATTCATTCCATTATAGTTGCAGCACTTACTAGTCAGATATAGATAGCACGAGTCATCCTGATATCATAAGCAGTGGGCAGTTTTAGTTAACCATTCCATTATAGTTGCAATACTTACTAGTCAGATACAAATAGCATAAGACCTCCCAAAACCAGCAGTTGTTGGCACTTTTATTTACTCATTCCATTGTAGTGAATCTGATTACTAGACATGTCAAAGTCAAATTTATAGCACTACTTTAGTTATAGTTGTCTATGATCGAGATACTGTGCTCCAAGTCGTCCATAACCGTGGACACAGCTTTCAGAAAGATTTACCCTGCAGGGGTGCACAAATAGCAACACACACACGATCATCCTCGGGAAGAACCAAATAAAACGCAACGAGGCCTCACGACAAAGCATTTAGAGGATTCATAAATCATTTCAGGGGGCCACCCTACTAAGCTACCCGCAACGAAGTTGGCTGGCTCAGGAACGGACCCAGGGTTTGTGACAATGACTGTAAACAACTGGGAACCTGAAAGTGTGACTGTGCTTGTCAATACTGCGAATATGTGGCACGATCCAAAACAGTACAGGTGCTCCACGCACAATCTTAAATAAAGCAGTAAAGCATGGCATAAGTACAGGATAGTAATAAAGCCCCAAACTAGTTTGTGGCCCCAAGAAATAAGAAATGAATCAAGCTCTGGCTAAGGGGGGTCCATAGGGTCTCCCGGATGTGGATAGTGCGAATAATCAAGGAACATGTATCAAGTACTCGGGGCCTACGGGACACAAGTGGACATGAAAAACCAAATAGCATATATTGCCCACCGGTGCCTCTTTCATTAGTTATCCCAGCAATTTAATAGTTGTATTTAAAGTCATGATCCTCTCCACCGTAAAGCATATGACAACATTCCAACAACTGTGTGGTACTTCACGACACGGGATCGCACCTGAGCAAGTGACTACGACTCGCAAGACCATCTATCTACCAAACAACATGTAATAGGAGGTGTCCAAGTCCATATAAAGGCTGCACGGAATATATCTGGTACAGAACACTAAAGCATCGCGACATGGATAGCAATAGATCAACAGGAGGAAATAAAGACTATAAATGCTAAATAGGTAGAAAGGGGGAGAATGCTCGCCTGGAAAACATAGCCGAAGGTTCATTATCCAAAGGACTTGTCGATACTCGCATCAACTCATCGGCCTAATCCGCGAAGAAGCAACACACTAAAAGAAACACCAGATGCACTATTTAATACTACGGCAGAAGATCCGGCATGATTATGATATGACGCATGGCATGTCAAATATACGGTGCAACTAGGCACTATTAAGCGGAATCGGGGTACCGACGATTAATTAAGAGGTTCATGTTGTTTAGCTACCCCACAATTTAAATATTGAAATAACAAGGCAAAGCATGTCATCAGTTCGCTACACAAATTTAAATGGAGCCAATATAATACTAGAAAAGCCCGCATATGGTCTCCATATTTAATTATTAGGTGAATCGACAAAGTACCCCAAACAAATAAATATGTATGCGAGCATGAACAATTTAATATGCAACATTTGATAATGTCATATTATAAAAATAGGGGTCTCGGATAAAGGGGTCACACATTAGGCTTCGGCACCGATGATCTTGGGGTTCGACGGGGTTCAAGCTCGGCAAGATCGGTCTTCGATCCGGGCGGGAGAGCTTCAGGTCATCAGATCCATGTAGGAGCACTTATCGATGCTTCGGGTTCCTCTGGATTCGGTACGGTCTTCGGATCTGAGGTGCTGGGCTCTAGATCTATAGATCGAGGCTCTTCGATTTCCAAGAAGAAGATCTTGGATTAGCGGCGCCGTGTTCTTCAGGTGGCATCACCATCTTCTTGTCACGTCGAAATGGAGGAAGTCCCTATCGTAGTACCATACCGGCATTCCCAAACATATGTCACCACTATCGCATCTTCACCTCCCAACAGTAGTAGACCACCGGGACAGAGCATCAAACAACTGACTGGAGATAGACCATCTGAAACACAGGGTCAAAGCGGAGCATGAACACAAGCACAACATAAACCTGCAGAGCAACGGATGGTGGCCTGGACCTGAGGCGGTCGCGGGGAAAACGAGCGGCGACTCGCAGCAGAGAGGGCAGCATTGCGCATGGAAGAGCAGGAGGGCCGCGAGACAGAGGACCGGGCCGGCGGTGCTCGCAGAGCGGCGACAGAGGGTCGCAGCAGGGCGGGCTCATAGGAGATCTCAGCAAAGGGCTCGCTGGGGACGGATTCGGTGACGGCACGGTGGTCCGAGGCAGCCAGAGCAGGGGCAGTGTTGGTGAGCTTGCTAGAGGGAGGAGGTGTGGCGCACGCGGCAAAACGTGCGCGGGCTCGGCACGAGTCGACGGCAGGTTGAGGCGGCGAGGCCGCTCTAGGGAGGTCGATGGCGGGGATGACGACTCGCTGAAGGTTCCCTTGGCCGCAGAGGACGGAGGCGGCTGGAGATGCTCCTGGCAGAGGGGGGGGGCACGACATAGGGGTTCGTCGGCCGGCCTCGAGTGACGATGCAGGGAGAAGAGCGCCGAGGCAGGAATCTGTGGCAACGGCGCAGGGAGGAGCCTACAGGTGGCGGTGGTTGGCGCTTTGGGAAGAAAACAGAGAAAGGGAGGAGGGAATCGCGCAAGGAGGACAGGGTGTCCACGTCGGGTAGCGACGGGGTGGGGCCAGAGGAGCGCGCTACGGGAAGGGTGCGATGGAGAGTTGGGTCTAGGGATGGCAATGGGGACCCGATACCTGCTAACCTGATGGGGCCCCGCTCTAAATGGGGCGGGTCTGGTAAAGAATTAGACCTGTGGGTCTGGTTATTGGTAAGAAGCTGCACCCAACGGGTCTAGCGGAGGCGGGTATGGAGGTGCCTGACCTGAACCCGCATACCCACAGAGCCGCGTATGACATCTGTAGCCCCACATGTAAGAGTCAGGGAACCCTAGACCACCAAAGGCCCACGTCCACTCCATGTCTCCCTCCCGCATGCCACAACGCGAGCCGCAAAATCCCTCCCGCACACCAGATCTCGATCGCACCTCTCTCCCAATCCCTCACACTCGACACCTCTCGCGCAGTCGCACTGTCGCCAGATCTCGACCGCACCTAGCGCGCCGCCGCCAGATCCTAGTCGAGGAGGGATGCACCCCGCAAGATCCCACCTCTCACGCCACCCTGCCACCGCACCTCCCTGCGCCACGTGGGGATTCCCTTCCCTCGCACCTCCGTCGGTGGAGGTCGAGGACCCTGACGCCGCCGCCACCACGAGGAGAGGAGCTCCAGCAACCACCTGCGCCACCAGTCAGGGTCAAGGACCATAGGGAGGGGAGCTCCAGCGACCGCCGCCGTCTTGCAGACTAGCTCCCAGTGCCGCCGCCTTGTAGATAGCCAGCGCCGCCACCTCGCTGACCTTGGTTGGTACCCGTCAGGTCCCCATTAACCCGGCGGGTGGCGGGTCTGGTGGGGTTCCGTACCCGCCAATGTATTCGGGGCGGGTCACGGGGGCAGGGAAATGGGACGAGGCGGGTGTGGGGGGGGCGGACCTGGACCTGAACCCGGCGGGTGCCATGCGTAGTTGGGTCGCGAGCGGGACGGTTTCGATCGGGGAGGGATGCTGGCATCACGTCACTGAGGGTAGGGCTGTGCGCGGGGGTTAGGTAGCGTGGTAGGGGTCGGGTTGGGTGGCTGTGCGGGTGGTGCGGTGTACGCGAGCGGGGGCTGGGTGTACCGCGCGGCGTGTGTGGTGAGCCAGGGTGGGTCGGGTTAGGTTTAGCTGGGTGTGGTTAGGTTAGGTCTAGAGGCTAGGGTTTGTTTTGCCGGGTAGTAGGTGGTCTGGCCGGTTGGGCCTCTGGTCTAGCCGGTCAGACTGCTTCCCCGGGTTTTATAAAATATGTTTTTGTTTATTTATTTTGTTTAAAAAAAATCTTTGGTAAATAATTTTAGACAAATAGAAGATCCAGAAGAGACCGGGTTTGATTTTGAAATGAAGGAGGGGATAAGTAGAAAAAAAATAGGCTTTTAGGAAATAGTTTTAAGGGACAAACATGTGCATGATGATGATGATGATGATGATGCTCAAATGCAATATGGCATGATGACATTAGCATGCTACCATGATGATGCACAAAGGGAAAACACAGCGATTTTCTAGTAGTGGTTTTCCCGGGTGCTACATCAAATTCCTTTTGTCTCGCGATATTTTACTTGGCCGAGATTCGTTCAATTGCTATTATCCATACCTCGTTTAATCTCGTTCCGACAAGTACTCTTTTTCTTGTTCCCGTGATATGACATTCTAGTGATCAAATCACTTGCTTGCAAGCTATGTCAATTGATATCACCTAGAGGCTCCTAAGTATATGTGATACATCCATTTTGCATCACTATTCTATGTCTTAATTCACTATTATTCATTGATATATTTCGTATTGAGAGGTGATAGTTTTGTTATTTCATCTATTTTGCATGGTTGATGACCTTTGGAGCATGGACCGCTGCAGTCAGGATTCTGATGGAAAATGTAATGTTTGGAGGCAAAATTGAAGAAGATCAGAAAATCCAGGAAAATATACGGAAAATCCTATTTTTCCAGAAGACTAAGGATGCCAGAAGATGGAGCGGAGGTGGGCCACAGGGGGCCCACACCACCCCATGGTGCGGGCAGGCCTAGGCCGCGCCTGGAGGTGGTGTGGCCGCCCTGGCCCACTCCATCCTCTCCCCTCTGGCGTATATCATCCCCACGAAACCCTAAGACTCGGGGAGCGACCACAGAAAGATTCCGCCACCTCTGCGAGGCGGAAAACACCGAGAGAGAAAGATCTCTCCGGTAGACAGACTTCTGCCGGGGGTATTCCTTCCCAGAGAGAGGAGATCGTCGGCATCAACACCACCATCAAGTTGGACTTCATCGGGATCATCATCATCATCACCACCATCATCACCATCAGCACCCTCATCACCATCTCCATATTGCTGTAACAATTGGTTTAATCTTGCATTAGTTCATAGGGGAAACTTTCTCGATGTTGATTACTCTTTGTAGTTGATGCTATTGAGTGAACCATTGAATTATTGTTTATGTTCAGATTGTTATACGTCATTATTCCATCTCTGATCATGATCCATATGATGTCTTGTGAGTAGTTCGTTTTGTTCTTGAGGACATGGGAGAAGTCTTGTTGTTAGTAGTGGAGTTGCGTTGAGAAAGATTCAATAGATTGTTATTTAAGTTGTGGTGTACTTCTTCTAGTGGTGTCATGTGAACGTCGACTACATGACACTTCACCTATAAGGGCCTAGGGGAATGCATTGTGTATTTGGATACTAATCATAGGGGTTGCCGGAGTGACAGAAACCTGAACCCCCATTAGGAAACCATTGCACAAGGGACGTAAGGGTCTTAGAGTTTAAAGCTATGGTTAGGTTTCTACCTTAATTACTTTCTTGTACTTACGGATGTTTGTAAGGGGTATAATCTCAAGTATGTATTAGTCTTGGATGGGGCGGTACATTAGCACAGGTTCACCCACACAACACTTAGCAAGCTAGAGAAGATTAATCAGCTATATGAAGCGAAAGCACTTGACAGTCTTCCCATGTGTCCTCGAGAACGTTTGGTTATCTTAAGAAATACAACCGGCTTGTCCTTTGCTGCATAAAGGATTGGGCCACTTGTTGCATTTATTCCTACTGTCTTTTATTTACTCGTACTTTGTTTACTTGCTTTATCAAAAACCCCTAAAACTCCATTTGCTAAGTATTTGTAGAGAATTCTTGATCCATACCACTAGCCAGCACCTTCTGCTCCTCGTTGGGTTCGACACTCTTACTTATCGAAAATACTGCGATACACCCCCTATACTTGTGGGTCATCAAGACTATTTTCTGGCGCTGTTGCCGGGGAGTGAAGCGCTATTGGAGAGTGGAACTGGTAAAGGAAACTTCTACTGTGATTATTGTTTACATCTGCTAGTTGCTTTATTTTCATTATGGATAATTCGTTGAGTTTCTTATTTGGTAATGCTACTACCACTGCTAAGGTAGTAGAAAAGCCACCACCTGCTGAGAAAGATGTTTTCAAAATACCTACAAGAATTATTGATCGTGTTATGGATAACTACTATGTTGGGGATGGAACTATCCATCCCGGTGATCATTTACTCTTTATACACAAATTATGCGGGTTGTTCAAGTGTGCAGGTATTACTACAGATCAAGTTAAGAAGAAGTTATTCTCATTATCACTGAAAGGAAGAGCTGAGGAATGGTATAAGCTGCTGAAGAATGGTCAAGCTCTGGAATGGGAGGAAATAGTGCCTCTCTTTTATTCAAAGTTTTATCCTCCTAGTGAGATTCATAAAGATCGGAATCAAATATACAACTTTTGGCCTCTTGATGGAGAGAGTACAGCTCAAGCTTGGGGGATATTGAAGTTACTAATGCTAAAATTTCCCATTCATGAGCTCCCCAACAATATTATTATCAACAACTTTTATGCAAGGCTCCCTCTGCATGACAAGGATTTATTGGATGCTTCTTGTGCTGGATCATTCACTCGCATGGAAGAAGAAGCTAAATGGGATCTTCTGGAGCGTATTCAAGACAATGCTGAAGCTTGGGAGAATGACAAAGGTAGAAAGTCAGGTATAAATTATGATTATGAATGCATTGAATCTTTTATGGGAACTGATGACTTTCAAAATATTAAAAATGCTTATGGTCTAGACTCTCAAGCTATTGCTTCTTATTTTAAGGCTTTTGCTTCCTACATTGAAGTGCCTAAAAAGAAGTGGAATAAGTATCATGAACCTTATAAAGATGTTGCTAAGAGTGTTCCTATAAGAAATACTGAAGTTTATACTGCTAATCATGTCTTACCCAAACCTTACATTGCGAAAATGTCTTTCCTAGTTAAGGTAAAGGAACATTCTATGATAGCTAGTATGGTTAATGAAAGTACAAATAAAGCTGTTGAACCTGATAAACAAATGGTTGATGAACCTATAATAGAAAATGTGAAAGACTTTGTCACTAAGTATGAGGAAGAGGGACACACTATCCTTTGTAAGGATACCTCTAATATTGTTTCACAAAGTAGTGTTATGAGAGCTAGTATTCCCGTGTTTTTTGTTAGAATAAGTGATCATTGCTATGATGGTCCTTGTGATAGCTATATTGTTAAGTTTATGAATGATACTGAAAGTTACTATGAGAGAGAGAAAAGTGTTCTTATGCATCTTAATAATATCAAGTTTCCTCGTTTTATGCTGAAAGTTTTTATGTTGCACTTCTTTTGCCTTCTTATGCAAGCTACCTCTGGTTTCAATAACTTGATTGTTTACAAAATCCCCTTGCATAGGAAGTGGGTTAGACTTAAATGTGTGTGTGTTTTTTCTTTTTAATGCTCTCTTTCACTTCAATTCATATCCCTATGAGAGCTTCTTCAAAATTATCATGCCCATCTTACTGGCTATAAAGAAAGAGCTTTATGGGAGACAACCCAATTTGTTTTTGCTTTCAGTTTGTTTTTGTTTCTTTGAGTCTTGGAATTTATTACTTCGGTAATAATCGCTCCTTATCCGTTTTGTTTGGTTTTTTTGTCAAGTTCAACTTCTAATGAGAGTGAAGTAAGATTTGGGGAAGTTGCTGTCCCGAAACAGATTTTTCTGCTTCACCGTAAAATTTCGTGAGAGATCTGTGTATGTCGGATTGAGCTGTAATGTTTTGTGCTTCTGCCCCAGGTTATTATTTAACTTTTATTAGTTTTGAACTTTTTGATTTGAGCAACAGAAGATTTTCGAAAAAAATGATCTTTACCTGCTGGTCTGTTTTGACAGATTTTGCCAATCTTGCATTTGCTTCTTTATTCGATTTCCTTCTTGAATTCTTTTTGGGTCTTCGGAAGGATTTGCTACAGTAGCTTTTATGTTGATCGTTTTCAGTTGAAGTTGGACTCAAAAGGTTTTATCACTTCACTTATACTAATGTTGCTAATGAGAACTGTGTGAAGTTTTGTGTGAAAGAAATTTCCAGGAAGTGGAGATAATGGTGTAATAAGGAAGAAAAAGGTTTTATGACTCAAGTAATAAGTGTATGAAGATGAAGATAATGATGTTATTCAAGTGATGACTCCGGAAGAATCTACTAGATACCAAATTCAGAGACCTCCAGAGTCCGTTTCCAACTAGGTAACAGTTCTGGTAAGAAAAGTTCCGCGAAAATACAATCTAACTACATTTTTGCAGTTTTCAATCAATAAGGAAAGCTACGAAGCGAAAAAGGGACGGAAACGGAGCCAGGGTGGCTCACACCACCCTGTGGCGCGGGCCCTCCCCTGGCCGCGCCACTAGGTGGTGAGGCCACCCAAGACTCCGCCTCCGACTCGTTTTCTCCCAGTATCTTCCTTTTGATATGAAACTTTGTAATATAAAACCCCCCGAATCCCCAGAGGTCCGTATATCATGTTTTCGTCGTGTTTTTGTTTTGATCTGTTTCTGCCAGGACATACTCTTTGAAGGTTTAGAAGCACAATGGTGTTCGCCAAGGATAAAGGGAAGGAACCTATGGGGGAAGACCTCCAAGACCCCAGGAAGGAGAAGGAGATCAAGAGTGAAGGTGAAGATGAGGCAAAGCACACCGGCACTACCGTTGCAAGCATTGGAGTGGTGGCGAACCCTGCCAGGATCAAAAGGACTGCACGGATGTCAACTGGAGGGAAGCCTCCACGTCACTTCTTGGCACCACGGACACCTCCTACACACACCAAGAATCCCTTCCATACATTTATCCATAACCATGCAGGAAAAGAAGACTCCAAGTGCGAAGAATGGAAAAAGAATCACAAGAGCTGGGATCCACAAACTGAAATGATTATGGGCCGTATTGAGCACAACTCGGACTTGATTCGTACTCTCACCTTCGATATTGAGGACTTTGGGAAATTGATCAAAGAGCTCATCAAGAGGATACCACCACCACCGAAGGAGTAATTCGGCATTAGGTTTGGCATCCCCTTGGTTTGTTCCAAGCTTGGGGGAGTGCCGCGGTATCATATCACTATCTTCTATCTTTTTACCTTATTAGTAGAGTCATATCATGAATAGTGGAGTTATTATGTAGTATGGCATTATGGAAGTGTCCCCTCTCTCGTTAGATATGTATCCCTTGGTGTGAGTTTCCGTTATGGAATATTAATGAGAAGTTCTATCATTCACTCCTTTTCATAGCTTATGTTAGTTTTCAATTCGTGGTTATATGATTGATCTTGTTGTTAGCATTGGTAGCACTTTGGGATCCTTGAGTTAATTTAGTTGGTTTTGGCAATCCCGACTCGGTCAGTAGCAACACCTTTTTGAGAGTTGAAAAGAAAAAGATAGAAGTACTCTAGAGAAAAATAATTTCATCATCTTTCTTTCTTGATTTTCTCATAAGTCTAGTATTCTCTAGTTAAGGTCTTTTGTGCTTGCAAGGAAGAGTGCATGTTTGTTTTTATCACTTGTATGTTTGTTTGTTTCCTTCAACTCTTGTACTTGCTACCCAGCATTGCTAGCCAAAAACCTGTACTGAGAGGGATTTCTTCTCGTGCATCCACTCCTTTAAACCAAAACCCTTGCCATTTGTGTCCACCATACCTACCTAGCAGCATTATTGCTATTCCAAGTAAATTCTTGTTTTGTCTATGAAAGGATCGTATGGGCACCTAGAGGGGGGTGAATTGGTGCTACTCCAAATTTTACTCTTAATCAAATTAGGGTTTGACACAAAAGGTAAATTCTTTAGATTATGCAACTAAGGTGAATTTACCTATATGTCAACTAGCACAGAACTATGCAAGAACTAGAGATGTAAAGTGCGGTAAAGGATAGAGGTAACCAAAGTGGAGCGCTCGGAGACACAAGGATTTGTTTCCCGTAGTTCCTTCCTTTTGAGGGGAAGTACGTCTACGTTTGGAGAGGGGGTGGTATCAAACCACCAACGCCACGAGAGGCCTCCCTTGTTCTCCGATGAACCTCACCCCAAAGGGTTCGATTCACCTTCCACTATAACAGCAACCTTCGAGGTGGAAGCCGGCACCTTTACAACTAGTTCGAGGCACACATCCACAACCTAATTGGAGGCTCCCGAATACAAGCAAGCTGTCAAACAATCAAAGACAAGCTTGTAAGACCAAATCACAAGCTAGGGTTTCCAAGGAAACCCCAGAACAAAGGGCCCTCAAGTGAATGAGGGGGAAATGGAAATCTCTCTTGGTGAAGTAGTAGATCAAGGCCTCCTCCTTCGATTCTCCAAAGATCAACGACTTTGGATGGTTGAGTGAAGAGTTCTTGTGGATTTGGTGGCTCAAATGGTGATGCTTTTCTTGAACTGGACGAGCAACTTCCAAGATAGAAGAAGGGGCCTATTTATAGGGCCCCTGGAATTAGAGCCGTTGGGAGCCACTTACCCCGGACAGTCTGGCTAATACAAGCCGGACAGTCCGGCCAGACGGACACTCCAGTTGACACCCGCCGGATACTCTGGCGTGGCAAAGTTTCCGGCATGTGTCCGCATCGAGTCCGGGAGGAGTTCGATGAGGCATTCTGAATGTCCAGGAAGATCGATAAGCCCCCTGGGCCGGACACTCCGGGGCAAACTCACCGGACACTCCGGCGGAGAAGATTCCGGCCAGATTCCGGATCGTGTCCGTGAGGAGTCCGATATGGTGTTCTGAATGTCCAGGAAAGACGCCCACATCGCAGGGGCGGAAAGTCCGGACGGATCCAATCGGACAGTCCGGCATGGGGCGGACACTCCGATGAAGATCAGCCGGACAGTCCGGTTGGGACAGGTTTCTTAGCACAGACAAGATTCAGGGAAGCTCTTTTCCTTAAAGCAACAACTCTCAACAATCTGATATCTCCTACAACATTTAACAACAGATTAACCTATCCAAGTGTTGTCAACAAACATCAAAATAGTAGGAAGGGCATAAATGCCCTTTCAATCTCCCCCTTTTTGGTGTTTGATGACAACCCAAGGATTTGCAAACATGATAGGTAATAAAATTCACAATAGGAGATATACAAAAAATAGTGAGGCTCCCCCTAGATGTGTGACCATTTTAGCTTTGCACATCCTCACTAGTTTTTGTGGCTAACAAGGTATGACATGATAATAACCACTAGAATGATAAGCTAGGCATAACAAAGTCGTTAACAAAACCGGGTAAGCATGTCACAACACACAACTGAGTTCAACACAACATCGTACTCAAACAAGTAAAGTAAGATAGCGAACACGAGGCTTCAAAGAGCCAAATCGAAATAACGTGAAGCACTCGTGTACCCATGCAAATCCCGGCAGCAACCTAATAAAGGGGCAGCTTCTCCCCCTTTGGCATCGAGACGCCAAAAAGGGAAAAGAGCACAACTAAAACGTCCCCAAAGCCAACTCTAGCCACTGAAGTCGTAGTCGGCATCCTCCTCCTCATCCTCATCCTCGTCATCATCCTCACCCTGATGATCACCCTGAGTCAAGCTCTGACCGTGAGGGTGAGAAGAAGAAGTCACGTCCTCAAACATGGACTAGTCCACACGACCCTGACTCCAGTGACCGTAGGAAAGAGTGCCATCTAATGCCTGCTGCTGAGAGGGATCAACATCCATGGGCTGGTTGATCCGCTTGAGTTCCTTCATGATATTCCTGTTATCCTTGTATGCCTCATACTGTCCATGGCGAAAGTCAATGTTCTGGCATAGGAGAAGCTTCTTCCACCAGGAGGCCTTCTTCACTTTCTTGTGTACTTCCTCCTTAGAGGTGGTGAAGAGATATGCATTGCTAGCATGCTTCATGCGAGGGCCACGGGTCACAGCCTCCGGAACCTCCTCATCATCACTGTCAGAATCATCTGCATCCACCACATCATCCTCAAATATGTCCTGAGCAGGGGGGGTAGCCACGAGGAGCCTTGGTGGTAGGGGCAGCCTTCCTCTGTAGCTTGGCAGGAAGGTGTGGAACAAGATCAGTGTAGAGCAATGGAGTGTCAGGAGCCTGAGTAGCAATGAGCTTCATCACATAGGGAGCAAACAGAGGGCACTTCTTGTCAGTGATGCACTTGTACAAGTCCTGATAGATGAAATCCATGACATCAATAGCACCACCTTGGTGGTCAGGACCATGAGTATACACAGAGTGAGCATGTGCCATAAGATTGATTTCTGCACCTCTCATCTCATCCTTGTTGCCCGCCTTGGGAGTGAGTGTATGGCGAAACATGTGAAGCAGAATGTTGTAGATGAGCTTGATGTTGATGGTTTGGCCAGCCACACCATTCTGAGAGTAGATTGGGGCCAACATCTACTTGTCATATGCCTGACCATGAACATGCATTCTGAGACCACTGGGAGCATTGGGATTGAAAGGCAATCTAAGAATCTGTGCAAACTGAGCCATGCTGGAGCGGCACCTAGTAGTGCCAGAGATCCACTCAAGGGGAATATCCGTAGTGTCCCCAAAGACCACTATAGCATAGAACTGCTGGACCAACTCAACATTATAGTCTTCTTGTACTTGAAAGATGGTGTGCAGCCCCATCTTCTCTGTCACCCACAGAGTGTCCTCAAAGTACTTGTGTGCATGGAGCTTCTCGAGATCCAACCACTGCATGGGGCACACAGCAGTCCTGAACCCACAAAATACCTCAGAGAAAAGCAGGGCTTGTTCATTTCTCCAAAAGCGATCATCATCCGAGGTGCGCGGCAGAGAGTAGAACTGCTGGACTCTCATCTCCACAAACTCCTCGGTACCCAAATCTGCCAGAGTGGTCAATGCTTCAAACCTCATGCGCTTGGCTTCATCCCTTTTCAGTTTTCTGACCTTTTCCTGTTTTGCTGCAGCACGGTCACGAGCAGCCTGTCTCACCATAGAAGGATCTACATGAACGTCAAACTCTTCATCACGGAACCTGCGAGGATGTGCCTGCTTAGCAGCCCTAGGCCGACGAGGACGAGAACCACCTGTGAGATCAGAGTAGAAGGATAGCATATGGGGTAAGCACACTTGTCCAGAAGATACAAACATGTAGTAGTAGTCAAAGTAATGCAGGAGCTGAAGTGGCGGAGAACACCCGGACTGTCCGGCAAAATCATCCCGGAGACTCCGCCACGACCGGACATTCCGGTGCATAATAACCGGACATTCCGGCGGACCGGAGTGTCCGGCCCGTACACGCCGGACATTCCGGCTAGAGTCTTGACGATTTTAGGGGCAGTTCGAGTGTCCTCAACCATTGCAGATCGGGATTGCTAGGACCACTACCAGGACTAGTATTGCACGCTATATGATGTATCCATGGATCTAGGTGAGACATAGCCCCCAAAAGTTCATCTAGATCAAACCCTAGGTATGGGAAGGGGAGGGGCACTATACCAGCATCCATGGTGTCCTTCACCCGAGGGGAATGGATCCCAGCGGCAAAGGGAAGAGAATGGCCGGCGGCAACGGCTGGATCCGGGGTGCAGGAGCCCTCCCGGTGGAGTCCTTGGTCAGGGGCAGCAGGCAGAGAGCAAGAGGGAGTAGGAGGGAAGAAGGAGGACTGAACATTCCACTTCTCCTTGACCCCCTATTACGATTTGGAAACTGCCGAGGCCGGAGTGTCCGGGTGATATTCACCGGAGTGTCCGGCCCGGCCGGAATGTCCGGAGTGAATCAAGCGGAGAGTCCGGTCTGGCCTGATACTCCGGTTGGTTCAGGGCGGACAGTCCGACCACCCCGCGACCAAAAACCCCAGTTTCAAGTAGTGGACAAATGTGTGGCTAGAGGAGCATGTTTAGAGATGAGGAAAGGCCTGGGATTCAGATGATGTACTGTGAAGAACCAAGAGAACATCGATTTTCAAGAAAAAGTCAAATTAAGTTCCAAATCAAAACGGACCAAGAACCAACTCTTCAATCAGAAGAGTGCGATGGCCAAGGCCATCATGTAAGAGTTTGTGGCATGACACCGCGAAGAATTATCCTTGGGTTCATAGCCACTACTCATTAATGAAACTCACATATCACAAAATGATATTAATAGTATTGAATTTATTAATGTTGGCATTATGGGGGAGGGATAGTCCAATGTATTAGGACCGCACTCCCCCTATCTCCATGCCTGCACCTACACCAAATATGGGTCAAGACATAGGTGAATATGCAAGGTAATCAAGTCAAGCTCCTAGAATCCACGATATTTAGTTCATTCCTCAAATAACAAAATCTTGCTTCATCAAGTGGCTTCGTGAAAATGTCGGCAAGTTAGTATTTGGTTGACACATATGATAGCTCAATATCACCTCGGGCAACATGATCTCTAATGAAGTGATGACGAATCTCAATATGCTTTGTCCTTGTATGATCCACTGGGTTATATGCAATCTTGATAACACTTTCATTGTCACATAGAAGAGGCACTTTGTCACAATGGACACCGTATTCCTTTAAAGTTTGCCTCATCCATAGCAATTGTGTACAAGCACTAGCAGTTGCCACATACTCGGCTTCGGCGGTGGAAAGGGATATACAATTTTGCTTCTTAGAAGACCAACACACCAAGGACCTCCCAAGGAATTGGCAAGCCCCGGAGGTTGATTTTCTATCATCCTTGTCACCAGCCCAATCCGAATCCGTGTACCCACAAAGAGAGAAAGTTGAGCCCCTAGGATACCAAATACCATAGTTTGGGGTATGAACCAAATATCGAAAGATTCTCTTGACCGCCATCAAATGGCTTTCTTTAGGAGCCGCTTGATATCTTGCACACACTCCTACACTCAACACAATATCGGGTCTAGATGCACAAAGATAGAGCAAAGAGCCAATCATGGATCGATATACCTTTTGATCCACATCTTTACCATTTGGATTTAGTTCAAGATGAGTCTTTGTTGCCATGGGAGTGGGAGCTCCATTTAGGTCTTTCATGTTGAATCTTTTGAGCATATCTTGAGTATACTTGGCTTGGTTGAAGAATGTCCCTCCTCTTACTTTCTTGATCTCAAAGCCAAGAAAAACTCTCAATTCTCCCATCATAGACATCCTGAACCTGTCAGTCATAAGCCTTGAGAATTCATCATTAAAAGCTTTGTTAGATGAGCCAAAGATAATATCATCTACATAGATTTGGCATACAAAAAGTTCCCCATTGACCTTCTTAGTAAAAAGAGTGGGATCGATTTTCCCAACCTCAAACCCACGATCTAACAACAACTCTCTAAGGTGCTCATACCACATGCGTGGGGCTTGTTTGAGAAGTTTGTAGACGTGGTTTGGGAAGTTGGGATCCTCAAACCCCGAGGGTTGTTTCACATATACCAACTCATGCAATGGACCATTAAGAAATGCACTTTCTACATCCATTTGTTATAGTTTAAATTTATGATGAGCCACATAAGCAAGAAGGATACGGATGGACTTAAGACGAGCCACAGGTGCATAAGTCTCTCCATAATCAATGCCCTCAATTTGAGAGAACCCTTGTGCAACCAATCTTGCCGTGTTCCTTATCACAATTCCATGCTCATCTTGCTTGTTCTTGAAAATCCACTTGGTGCCTATGACATTGTGGCAATATTTTGGCTTCTCCACTAACTTCCATACTTTGTTTCTCTCAAAGTTGTTGATATCTTTGTGCATTGCATCCAACCAATCCGAATATTCAAGAGCTTCCCATACTTTCTTTGGTTCCACCATGGAAATGTGTGCATGGTGCTCACCAAAGTTCTTCAATTGTGCTCGAGTAGATATCCCTCTTCTTACATCTCCTACCACATTCTCCAGAGTGTGGTCTCTTAATTCCAAAATTCTATCCATTCTAGCTTAGCGACGAGTTTCGATTTCCTTGTTGTTTCTTGCGGGAATCACTTCATCATATTGGTCCTCGTCATGACCATCACCTTGACCTTGATCGTCATTGGAGATATCCTCTTCTACAGGAGGCAAAGATTCACCTTGGTCTTGATCAAGCCCTCGACTGGCTAGGTATTCGGCTGTTCTTATGGCAGTTTGTACATATCTTCCTTGTATGATGGCCTTAGCACCACTGGACATTCTGGCAAACGGAGACTCAATCACTTCTTGGTTAGAGGCATCTTCTTGATCAGTGGGTTGAGGGTCCACAACTTGTTCTTGATGTGGGTCATTGTCCCCTTCGATCGGAGCTTGTGGATGTTGTGAAGATGAGGGCTCCACTTGAGTAGAGCATAGTTCTTCTTGATCCGCCATAAGGGGTTCCTCAATAGGACGGATGAAGCCCGCACCCATTCTTCCTATGGCTTCCTGAGGCATTTCATCATCTACATCACAAACATCAACACGTCCCGCTTGGGGACCATCATATTCTTCAAACACCACACTACAAGATTCTATGACAACTCCAGAGAGCATGTCATAGACTCTATAAGTGTGGGATTCGAGACCATAACCAACAAAAATACCCTCTAATTCTTTGGAATCAAACTTGGACAAACGAATACCCTTAATACGATAGAAGCACTTACAACCGAACACCCGAAAGTATGAGACGTTGGGCTTGTTACCGGTAAGTATCTCATAAGGGGTCTTGATCAATTCTTTGCGGAGATAGAGACGGTTTGAAGCATGGCATGCGGTGGAGATGGCTTCAGCCCAAAAATTGTATGGAGACTTAAACTCCGCCAACATGGTCCTTGCCATATCAATAAGAGTCCGGTTCTTCCTCTCAGCTACACCATTTTGTTGAGGGTTATATGCAGCGGAATATTGATGTTTTATTCCCTCATCACTAAGAAATCCATTCAATGTGTAGTTCTTGAATTCGGTACCGTTGTCACTTCTTATTGTCAATACCGGGACATTGTGTTGGCGTTGAGCCATGTTGATGAAGTCAATGAAGTTCTCTTGGGTCTCACTTTTTAGCTTGAAGAAATATACCTAAGTGTATCTTGAGTAGTCATCAACAATTACCAGACAATATTTCTCCCCACCAAGGCTTGCATGAGAGGGAGGACCAAAGAGATCCACATGAAGGAGCTCCAAGATCCTCTTTGACTTGATGTAGTTGTTTGGCTTGTGGGGAGAGTCATGCATTTTTCCTTCCACACATGCTCTGCAAACACGATCTTTGGCAAAGCAAACATTTTCTTTTAGTCCAACAATATGACCATCCTTGTGAAGGCTTTGCAAAGTTCTCATGTTGACATGGGCTAGGCGGCGATGCCATAGCCAACCCACGTCGGCTTTTCCAAATAGGCACATCAGACTTGTTGTGGTTTTCCCCGAGAAGTCCACCACATACAAGTCATCTTCGACGTACCCAACGAAAGCAACCTTTAGAGACTTGCTCCACAAGAGGATCACAATATCAACATCAATAAAGACGGCAAAACCCATCTTTCCTAGAGCACGTACTGAAAGTAAATTATACCCAAGGGTCTCAACAAGCATGACGTCCACGAGAGTGATATCGTGTGCAACCACAACTTTGCTGAAACCCATTACCTTAGATTTTGACTTGTCAGCATATGTAACGGATATTTGATCAACATTTGGTCTCAATTTCTTGACACTAGACGCGCTTCCGGTCATATGACTTGTGCATCCACTATTAAGCACCCATTTTGACCCTCTGGAAGCACAGGTCTACAAAAGATCAAACTAGTTCTTAGGTACCCATTTTTCAATGGGTCCTCTTTTGTTAGCAACAAGGGTCTTGGGAATCCAAATAGACCATGCAATATAACCATCAAAAGGGCCAACATATTTTGCATACACATCACCATAATAATCACGCATTAAGACATAGTGAGTGTTAGCACTTCCCGCACAGTCATCATGAGACATAGTTTTTGCACTTGTGGTCTTACTTCCCACAATGAACTTCTTCTTTTCTTGGGCGGGCTCGGCCTTCTTCTTCTTGTTGTTCTCATTCTTCTTGGCTATAGAGACAAAGCCAGTGCCCCCTTTTTCACCATTTGACCTTTGCGTGTTTAAGAGATCATCAATAGACTTGTTTCCTTTGGGAAAGGAGGTCTTAGCTAGCTTTTTCTTCAACCTAGCATGTTCTTCAAGAGTATTTGTACAACTAGAAGGAATGAATGTACTAGGTGAGGGGGTATTGATCAATTGAGTTTGAAGCTTTTCATGAGACTTTGTGAGTGACAATAGTTCACTTTCCAAGGCCTTGTGAGCCTTGTCAAGTGTCCTAAAATCCTCGGCAAGTTTTCCATGAACAACACCAAACTCAATCTTATCCTTTTTAGCCTTTTTGTATTTAGCACTAGCATGATCACGTTCCTTGATGAGTTTATTAATAATGAGATCATTAGCACCATCAAGGCCCTCTAGTTTGGTTTCAAGAGATATTCTAGTTTCTTGTTCTTCTTCTAGAGAATTATTAAGAGCTTCTATCTCAATCATGTGCTCTCTTCCTAATTGACATCTCTCATCTAAAAGTTCTTGTGTGTGTGAGAGTTGATTTAAGAGGTCCACAACATGTTTCTTGTGTTCCGCTTGCAAGTTATTCATGAACACATCAAAAGCAACTAGTTCCTTTTTGACCTCAAGAGATAACTCATCATCAAAATCATCATTGATTAAAGAAGTGGAGTGTGATGATGATAATACCTCCGTTCCTCTTGCCATAAGACAAGTGGCGTTCTTGTTGGAGAGGTTCTGATTTGGAGAGTCGAAGAGTGAGAATGAAGGAGTAGAGGTGGTGGCAAGAGCCGCCACACCATTTGGTGTATCCTCATCTTCCTCTTCTTCATCATCATCGAAGGAGAACTCTTCATGTGTGATCAAAGAAATTTCTCCCGGCTTCTTGTTGGTTGAGTTCCTCTTGACGAAAGGTTTCTTGTAGGGAGCTTTGGAGGTCTTCTTCAACACAAGTTTACCACCATGATCTTCTCTTTTCTCATAGGGACAAGCTGCAACGAAGTGATAGCGGTCACCACAGTTGAAGCACGTTCTCAACTTGGAACCACTATCTCTTCTTCCATTGGTGTTGTTTCTTCGTTGCATTTCCATCTTGGCTTTGGCGGGATCTTTCCAAAAGTTTCTTGCATAGAAGGCCATGTATTCACCATGAGCTACCTTGACATCTTCGGGGTGGCTCATTGAAAGTGCCTCATCACTTCCTTCATCTTCATCATATTCCACAACCTTGGCCTTCAAGGCAAGATTGACACCGCTATTCATTCCAATGGCACGAGCGCGGGCGTCTTTGGCATTCTTGGCAGCGACCTTGAAGGCAGCCATCTCTTGCATCACTTCATTGCAGGTCATGAGATGGTAATTATGTCTTCCTTGGAGACTCTTCAAGTCAGTAGGCTCAAAAGGCATGAGTGCACTCACATACTTCCTCTTGATCCAAGCATCATCAATGTGAGAGGCAACAACATTCCTAAAGGCGGTGGCTGTGGATTTGAGTCTTCGGTACATGTCTTCATGATCCTCACCATCCTTCATGAAGAACCCTTCGGCCTCATTGCTTAGGGCATCATATCTATTTCTTCTCATACTCTCGTTGCCAACAAACAAGTCAATGAGAGCATCCCAAACTTCCTTGGCGGTGTTGTAATGCTCAATGTGGGGAAAATCCTTTGGCCCTACACCAAGTTGAATCATGTGCAAGGCAGTCACATTGAGTTTGCTATTGACCACTTCTCTTCTAGTCAAGTTGGTTGGATCCTCAATTTTGAGTCCTTCTTCAATAATGTTCCACAAGTCAATGCAAGAGCTGCGCACATGAGATTTCATTAAAACTTGCCATTGAGCAAAGGAATGTGCAGATAACTTAGGTGGGTCTCCTCTATTATTTATATGTGGATGTGGGATAGGAGGGTCGGGAGAGTACCATCCGGGGACCGCATGGAACTCTTCTTTCCCATCACCCCTTTTGGTGGTGGAGTTAGTGGAATTATGTTCATCCCACGCCACCTCCTCCAAGGGCTTAGCCTTTGGGTTAGGTGGTGTTTCCTCTAGAGAGGGAGGAGGTGAGGTTTGCTTGTCCTTAACAAGTTTCTCAACGAGTTGACGCAATTGTTGGATCTCGTTGCCCAAGGTAGAGCTCAAGCTTGTTTCCAACTTCTTGAGATCTACCATGGTCAGCGAATGGCTATCCCCACTTTCTCCTTCCCCGGTGGTGGCCATAATCTCTTAGGCGGTTAAGCCCGAATAAAGAGCCGAGGCTCTGATACCAAGTGAAAGGATCGTATGGGCACCTAGAGGGGGGTGAATAGGTGCTACTCCAAATTTTACTCTTAATCAAATTAGGGTTTGACACAAAAGGTAAATTCTCTAGATTATGAAACTAAGGTGAATTTACCTATATGTCAACTAGCACAGAACTATGCAAGAACTAGAGATGTAAAGTGCGGTAAAGGATAGAGGTAACCAAAGTGGAGCGCTCGGAGACACAAGGATTTGTTTCCCGTAGTTCCTTCCTTTTGAGGGGAAGTACGTCTACGTTTGGAGAGGGGGTGGTATCAAACCACCAACGCCACGAGAGGCCTCCCTTGTTCTCCGATGAACCTCACCCCAAAGGGTTCGATTCACCTTCCACTATAACGGTAACCTTCGAGGTGGAAGCCGGAACCTTTACAACTAGTTCGAGGCACACATCCACAACCTAATTGGAGGCTCCCGAATACAAGCAAGCTGTCAAACAATCAAAGACAAGCTTGTAAGACCAAATCACAAGCTAGGGTTTCCAAGGAAACCCTAGAACAAAGGGCCCTCAAGTGAATGAGGGGGAAATGGAAATCTCTCTTGGTGAAGTAGTAGATCAAGGCCTCCTCCTTCGATTCTCCAAAGATCAACGACCTTGGATGGTTGAGCGAAGAGTTCTTGTGGATTTGGTGGCTCAAATGGTGATGCTTTTCTTGAACTGGACGAGCAGCTTCCAAGGTAGAAGAAGGGGCCTATTTATAGGGCCCCTGGAATTAGAGCCGTTGGGAGCCACTTACCCCGGACAGTCCGGCAAATACAAGCCGGACAGTCCGGCCAGACGGACACTCCGGTTGACACCCGCCGGATACTCCGGCGTGGCAAAGTTTCCGGCCTGTGTCCGCATCGAGTCCGGGAGGAGTCCGATGAGGCATTCTGAATGTCCAGGAAGATTGATCAGCCCCCTGGGCTGGACACTCCGGGGCAAACTCATCGGACACTCCGGCCGGAGAAGATTCCGGCCAGATTCCGGATTGTGTCCGTGAGGAGTCCGATATGGTGTTCTGAATTTCCAGGAAAGACGCCCACATCACAGGGGCGGAAAGTCCGGACGGATCCAACCGGACAGTCCGGCCTGGGACGGACACTCCGGTGAAGATCAGCCGGACAGTCCGGTTGGGACAGGTTTCTTAGCACAGACAAGATTCAGGGAAGCTCTTTTCCTTAAAGCAACAACTCTCAACAATCTGATATCTCCTGCAACATTTAACAACAGATTAACCTATCCAAGTGTTGTCAACAAACATCAAAATAATAGGAAGGGCATAAATGCCCTTTCAGTCTACCTCCCAAATTAAACTTGTTATGCGAAAATTAGTGATTAAAGCTCTCACAAACTTGATGGCACACTTTATTTTCTTGCATTTAATAAACCTGAACCATTGTGAACTCTCCATGAAAGTTATATGCTTGCAAATTATAGGCTGGGGATTAGCAGAACCGTGCTGTCACGGGGAACGCTTTAAACACTAGTAAATATATACCCAGTTGATACCTTGCTCTTTTGTTTGCGGATGTCGTCGGTGTGAAATAAAAGGGGAGCTTGTAAGTCCATGGAGTTATGTATATGTGTTAGAGAAACGCCTGGGCCGCTGGTCTAATCCATGCTGACATGGTGGAAACCTGCAGCGTAACCATAATGATATCTATGAAGCATTCTTCTTATAAAAAAAGAGAGAGATAGCTAAAGAAAAGAAAAAAGAGATACTATGAAAAGAGGAAAGAGAGAAAAAAGCACCATTTTCCCATGGTAAATAAGAAGATTGCTGAGATACTCATTGTCTGCTTGGCATGTCATTTTTATATGGGGATTCTTCCGTATCATCGGGCAAGGGGTACCTCGTTGGCAGTTCTCAATGACACGCACATACTTACGATGACAAGAACTTACCGGTAACTAAAGTTGAGTAGCATGAGGAGCGGCCCTCGTACTCAAGGGACTTGGGATTTTCAGTTTATAGTATGTCAATCATATAACTCAGATTGGACCTCACTTTCACCTTAATCACCTAAAGATGCCTATGATAGGGGCAATGAGAGCTGAAAGCTAGTAGGAATCATAATTTTTGGGAGCTCTTCATGAGACTTGCAATCCCTGGTTCCCTCTTTGAAGGGTCTTTCTTTTGCTTTGTAGTTGAGTCAGTAAACCTATTCCCTTCTATCCCAGCAAGTATTTTGAGTTGATGTGTTTCATTCATCCATATGATGATTTATTCAATCATGTTTCTTATGTTCCTTGTTTTGCACATTGCTCTTATCTTGATGTTTACTACTTTGAAAGCTATCATTGAAAAACCAGCTATTTGTGAACTCCAGCAAATTATCAAACTATTCTTCGACCAGGAGCTAAGTTTGCCATTACCAATTCTGATTTACTCTATGTATCTTTATTGTGTTTCCTTTACTCATTACAAATTGAGTTATATAATAGTGAGTTGTCTTCTATTATGATCTATGCATTTGATGAATGTGATGCTTCTTGTCCGTATTCTTTTATCGACTCTTCACTCCATAAACCTGAGGTCATGTTTATTGAGCTCAGTTTCGCTTGGGGACAAGCGAAGTCTAAGCTTGGGGGAAGTTGATACGTCTATTTTGCATCACTATTCTATGTCTTAATTCACTATTATTCATTGATATATTTCGTATTGAGAGGTGATACTTATGTTATTTCATCTATTTTTGCATGGTTGATGACTTTTGGAGCATGGACCGCTGCAGTCAGGATTCTGATGGAAAAGGTGTTGTTTGGAGGCAAAATTCGCGAAGATCAGAAAATCCGGGAAAATATACGGAAAATCCTATTTTTCCAGAGGACTAAGGATGCCAGAAGATGGAGTGGAGGTGGGCCAAGGGGGCCCACACCACCCCATGGCGCGAGCAGGCCTAGGCCACGCCTGGAGGTGGTGTGGCCGCCCTGGCCCACTCCAACCTCTCCCCTCTGGCGTATATCATCCCCACAAAACCCTAAGACTCAGGGAGTGACCATAGAAAGATTCCGCTGCCTCTGTGGGCTGGAAAACACCGAGAGAGAAAGATCTCTCCGGCAAATAGAGTTCTACCGGGGGAATTCCTTCCCGAAGAGGGGAGATCGTCACCATCAACACCACCATCAAGCTGGACTTCATTGGGATCATCATCATCATCATCACCACCATCATAACCATCAGCACCCTCATCACCATCTCCATATTGCTGTAACAATTGGTTGAATCTTGCATTAGTTCATTGGGGAAACTTTCCCGGTGTTGATTACTCTTTGTAGTTGATGCTATTGAGTGAACCATTGAATTATTGTTTATGTTCAGATTGTTATACATCATTATTCCATCTCTGATCATGATCCATATGATGTCTTGTGAGTAGTTCGTTTTTTTCTTGAGGACATGGGAGAAGTCTTGTTGTTAGTAGTGGAGTTGCGTTGAGAAAGATTCAATAGATTGTTATTTAAGTTGTGGTGTACTTCTTCTAGTGGTGTCATGTGAACGTCGACTACATGAAACTTCACCTATAAGGGCCTAGGGGAATGCATTGTGTATTTGGCTACTAATCGTAGGGGTTGCCGGAGTGACAGAAACCTGAACCCTCGTTAGAAAACCATTGCACAAGGGGCGTAAGGGTCTTAGAGTTTAAAGCTGTGGTTAGGTTTCTACCTTAATTACTTTCTTATACTTACGGATGTTTGTAAGGGGGTATAATCACAAGTATGTATTAGTATTGGATGGGGCATTACATTAGCACAGGTTCACCCACACAACACTTAGCAAGCTAGAGAAGATTAATTAGCTATATGAAGCGAAAGCACTTGACAGTCTTCCCATGTGTCCTCGGAACGTTTGGTCATCTTAAGAAATACAACCAGCGTGTCCTTTGCTGCATAAAGGATTGGGCCACTTGCTTCATTTATTCCTACTGTCTTTTATTTACTCGTACTTTATTTACTTGTTTTATCGAAAACCCCTAAAAATCTGTTTGCTAAGTATTTGTAGAGAATTCCTGATCCATACCACTAGCTAGCACCTTCTGCTCCTCGTTAGGTTCGACACTCTTACTTATCGAAAATACTGCGATACACCCCCTATACTTGTGGGTCATCAATATGTCTCCGTCATCTGGATGGAAAAATCCCACTCTTGATCTGCGAGGCTCAACTAACACTTTCTAAGTACCCGATGACACCTTTAGAATCACCCATTATGAAGTGACTTTTGATGTAATCAAAGTACATTTTCAGTGAAAATGATAAACGTGATCTCATGGTTTAAGGACATTGAGTTACTATGACTGTGATAGCAATATAAACTTGAGTACATGATCGTATTGCTACATCTACTTCGGATGACTATTCATCATATCATTTTCCAATGATATGACCATGTTATTAACAACATCCAATGTTCATGATCAGGAAATCTGTGATTATCAGTTAATTAACAAGTTAGTATTAAGAGAGGCTTTACTAGGAACCTTTCTTTTCTTTATAAATCACATATGTATTAATATTTCCGGTTAACACAATTATAGCATGAGAAATGAACATTTATTATAAATATGAAATAATATAATAACCACTTTATTATTGCCTCTCGGACATATTCCTTTTATTATAATGTCGAGCACATCATGTTCAGTGGCTCTGCCGCCGTTGTCCATAGCTTAACTAATCCAGAAGAAAGATAAAACAATTTTTATATTAACATAATATTTTCTAAGCAATAATCCTAAATGATCCTATTTTCTAAGAAATAATCCTATTTTCTAAGCAGCAATCCTAAATTATCCTATTTTTTAAGAAATAATCCTATTTTTGAAGCAATAATCCTATTTTCTAAGCAATTATACTAAATAAACCTATTTTCTAAGCAATAATCCTAAATAATACTAAATTTTCTATTTTCTATTTTCTAATCAATAATCCTAAATAACACTATAGTCCTATTGTCTAAGCAATAATCCTGAATAATCCTATTTTATAAGCAATAATCCTAAATAATACTATTTTCTAAAAAATAATCCTGGATTTTCTATTTCCTATTTTCTAAGCAATAATCCTATAATCCTATTTTCTAAGAAATAATCTTAAATAATCCTATTTTCTAAGCAATAATCCTAAATAATCCTATTTTTAAGCAAAAATAATCATAAATAATTCTAAATAATCCTACTAGTTCATCGAGAGGGGACTCACCTAGATCGGCGCGGGGGTGGCACGGTGTTCTCCTCCACGAACAGTGCAGGGGCGGAGCGGGGGCAGGGCAGACTCCGGCGGCTCCTTCTCCTCCACGAACGGCGGCGACGCTCCTCCTCCTGGTCACGGATTTTGCAGAGTCCCAGGTCGTGGCTCAAACCAGGGAGCAGCCTAGCATTTATATACTCGCAAACCTTTACTCCCGGTTGGTGGTTGCAACTGGGACTAAAGGACCTTTAGTCCCGAGACTAAAGAGAATTTCTGCCGCAGCGAAAAATACGTGCTCGAGGCCCACCTTTAGTCCCTCTAGTGTTCCTCTAGTATGGTGGGAAATTACGCACGGCAAAGAACTGCGTAGGCACACGGCAAAGACGAGAACACAGCCAATTTACAGATGATTTGCCGTGCTGCCCGCGAGGACACACTGTAAAGACTCCACCATGGCAAACTGACCGCTGTCAACTCCTCGGCCGTCGTCCTTTGTCTTTACTTTGACGTGAACTGTGAAAAACACACCGCAAAGACTTTACCTTGTGACTTGTCCGATCTCTGTACGAAGTTTCCTCCACGCTCCACCTCGTGCTAGTTAACGTTTCCACACAACACACACAAAAAAACACAAGGTCGTCTCTGCTTGTCTATCACACGGTGCGAGTGCTGCCCGCGAAGTGCTGCTGCTTGAGCTGCTGGTGCTGACCTGCCGTTGCGCATCGCCGCTAGAGGCCAACCAATCTGTGGACTCCCCCGTGAAGCACAACAGGACCACCGTGTCGCCTCCATGAACGCCTCCTCCCAGCTCGTCGTCTCCGTGATTTCCGTAGACGACGGCAGCCACAAGACCTTGGCGCGGGCGCTACAGAATCGAACGCACGGCTAAAGAGGCGAGTTTGCGATGCTGTGCGCCGCGGAGCTGCCCGCCACGGTCGTGCTCGCTGGCTCCGCTAGCAGTTAAGTGCTAGACTGCTAGTTACTAGGGTACCACATAGGATCGTACAGGAATCGTACGTTAATTGTCGTACGTATAGCAACGCCGCTCCCGGCAACTTTGCCGTGTATTTTTGCTGCTTTGTCGTATGGTTTTTGTACACGGCAATTATTGTTCTTCCCCTGGTGTTACGTGCCCTTCGGTTCAAAACGGTATGGGAACATCCTGGTGGTCCATTAGTTTTGAAAGAAGGCAATGTCTGGATTAGAGACAAAAGCAGTACTACTCCCTCCTCGTTTTAAGGCTTAAGGCATATAATTTTTTTGAAAAGTCAAGCTACGGCAAGTTTGACCAATTTTTTTGAAAAAACTATCAAGAATTATGATATTATATAGATACCACGTGAAAATATGTTTTATGATGTATCCAAGGGTATATATTTTATATTATAAATATTAATATTTTTTCCTAAAAACTTGGTCAAATTTTATATAGTTTGATTTTTCTAAAAAATTATATGCCTTATACCTTGGGATGGAGGTAGTACTATGGTACTATCCGTCTGAATCCGAAGGGCACCTACAATGCGGACTTTACGTGCGGACGCTAGGTTCAGATTCCTGGCCGTTACCTTTAATTCCTCGCGATTCCCAGGAATTTCTCCAGCGTCGACGTGCATCTAGCCGCCGGGTACATGCTATCCACGCGTGAGAAAATAAGTCGGACTTAGCGCCTCGGTTAGCGTCCGGCGTTGGAGGATTGAGCGCTGGACTAGTTTATCTTTTCCCTAAAAATTATTTTAAATCACCTAAGCACCTACTATCTCTGTTTGTCATTATTAATCCTAAGAGCTTTTCTATATAGTTTGAAATTATAAGAGTTATCTCATTTATTAGTCTCTATGGTCCAATGCATGTCCTCTTTTTTCTCTCATTTCTATCATACATGTAAAACTATTGATGCATGCATATATTAATGAGAGAGCGTTATGAAGTGTCTTGGTATTAGCAATTTGCCCTTAGGACTAATAATCTCAAACAGAGGTAATATCTAAGAGTACAATAGAGCCACGTCAGCTGGCTATAAGAAATAAAATATAGTGTTTGTGCTGAGTTGGAAGAGAGAAGAGGAGAGAGAAGATGAGCCGGCTGTAAGTTAAGAATCAGCTCTAGCACGTGCTCCTATGTGTTTTGTAAGAGTGAAATGTGGGACTTTAATAAAGTAATACACCCTTGTGTCTAACTATTGTACGTATTAGCTATATAACTGACTATAGATGATGTGAAAACATATTATAGTAAACGACCGGCTACACTATTAAACTTGACTAACAGTCTAGCGATGTACATGTCCTAATCGGGATGTGTCAACGGCGGTTCAAATTCGACCAATCCGGTCATGGTAGCACCAGTCGACTTTGTTGTAGCTGTTCACGATTCGTCTCAGATTAGAAGTCAGAATCGGCCGTTCAAATTCGACCAATTGCTGGCCGGACTCGTTCACGAACAGCACAAGAACAGCTGCCTGCTCGGTGATTTTGATCAAGCATGGCCATGGATCGGCAGCGGCGCGTGGGATACAGCTGGGGCGTGATCCTCCAGCCCGACCATGGGCAAACGGGTCCCAATTGCGCCGCCGAGCGCAGCCGTATCACCCACGTCTACCTCGTCGACCCGGCGAGCGCCGTCGGCCAGCGCTCCGTGGATGCCTGGGTCAACACGGGCGGGCAGAGCTTCCTTCTCGCGTCGCTTTCGACGGAGAGGCCCCAAGTGGAGCTGGATCCCGCGTTGTTTCTGACGGCGAGGAGTTTTCCATTTGCGTGATGCCGCTGGAAGGCGACTCCGACGGCGACGACTGCGTCGACAGCGACGCCGACGCCGACTCCGACTCCGACTCCGATGCCGACCCCATCGTCGTCCAGTTCTTGGGTATCCTGTATGCTCCGGTGGGCGAGCGCGCGGTTAGGTTCAGCAGCGTCGACGGCAACTATCTGCTGAGAGTGTCCGAGGCCCGAGGCCGAGGCCGAGGGGCGAGTGCCAGTGTCGCGGTTCGGCATCCGCACGGAGAAAGTTCGAGCAGTTGCAGCTGAGGCAGTATTGTGGGGAATATTTGGATTTGTCTATCTCATGGCGGCCATCATATTGCTTAAGCCCCTCTAGTTTGCTAAAATATAGACGATTCATCCAAAATTTGATAAACCTGTGATATCTATTTTGAGACGGAGGAAGTAGTTTTTTTTTCGTTTATAGATAATAAAATGTGTCGTCTACTACTTAATTTCGACAACCATCGTGTTGAAACAAATTATGGGTCATGAATTTGTACTTTCGGACATTCGGTTATGCAATTGTCTATCCTTTTGTGTGTTATTGGTAATAGTAGTGTATCATGTGCAACGCATCTATTCATGCTTAAAATTTAGATTTTATATTCTCTCAAATTTTTGGATAATAATATACGGGGAAATATTAATATGGACAGATAATATTGGTTAAGAAGTTTACAAAGTTTGTACTATCACTAGTAGAAAAACTGCCTTTCGTTCGCAGCCTCCCAGAGATTTTGTCCCGGTTCCTCCACGAACCGGGACTAATGCAACCATCTGTCCCGGTTCGAGGGGCCCGAGCGATGCACGAGAGCCAGGGGCATACGTCCCGGTTCTTAAGAGGCTATTCATCCTGGTTCGTATTATGAACCGGGACTAAAGGTCGGGCCCCAGACACGTGGCCTGCCGCACACCTTTAGTCCCGGTTAGTATTACGAACCGGGACGAATAGCCGCCTATAAATGCGCCGCTCCAGCTAGCCCTCCCTCTGTTTTTTCTCTTGGTTGAATGAGTGAGGTGTGTGGGCTAGTTTTATTTTCCTATGCACATTAGGTGTTCGACGAAATGTCTGAGAGAATGATACGCTTGATTTCACACAAAATAAAAATGATATGAGGTGCCTGAGCCACACTTAAGTCTTTCTCCTCTTTCTTTCCTTCTTAATCGAGGTTAGCAACATTATCCTTCATTTGTCATTGATATAATAATGCATGCATCGACGTAAAGTGGTCATCTCACTATTCATGATGTTTTATAATGATGCAGATGAACAGGCGGGGATGGATGTACGGTGGCCGACGTGAATCCGTGTACATTCAAGGCGTGGATAAATTTATCGATGTGGCTAAGGCAAACAAAGAGAATGGATTTATGTGTTGTCTATCTGTTCAATGTCGGAACATCAAGGAGTACTCTTCCTCAAAAATCATTCGCGGCCACCTGGTTCGGAGAGGTTTCATGCCCTGCTATAATTGTTGGACCATGCACGGAGAAAGAGGGGTTATGATGGAAGACAATGAAGAAGAAGAGGTTGATGAAAACTATTGTCATATGTTCTCTGAATACGATGATACTGTAATGGAAGAGAATGAAGAAGAAGGAGGTGAAGGATGGGCATCAGATGAGCCCGTTGATGATCTTGGTCGGGTCATTTCTGATGCAAAGCGAGACTGTAAAACAGAGAAGGAGAAGTTGAAGTTGGAGGGCATGTTAGAGGATCACAAAAAATGTTGTACCCAAATTGCGAAGACGACATTACAATGCTCGGTACCACACTGGAATTGCTAAAATGGAAGGCAGAGACTGGTTTATCTGACAAGGAATTTGAGAAGTTACTGAAAATAATGAAGCCGGAGCTTCCAAAGGATAACGAATTGCCCGAGAGTATTTACGAAGCAAAGAAGATTCTCTGCTCTTTAGGATTAGATGTGCAGAAGATACATGCATGCATAAATGACTACATCCTTTACTGCGGTGAGGAGTACGAGCATTTAGATAAATGACTGGTATGCACTGCACTGCGGTATAAGATCAGACGAGATGACCCTGGTGATGTTGATGGCGATGACGAGCCCCGCAGGGAAGAGGGTTCCTGGTAAGGTTATGTGGTATGCTCCTATACTACCAAGGTTGAAACGTTTGTTTACAAACAAAGAGCATGTCAGGTTGTTGCGATGGCACAATGAAGACCGTAAGAAAGACGGGAAGTTGAGACACCCCGCTAATGGGTCGCAATGG
This sequence comes from Avena eriantha, assembly GCA_910589775.1. Taxonomy (NCBI): domain Eukaryota; kingdom Viridiplantae; phylum Streptophyta; class Magnoliopsida; order Poales; family Poaceae; genus Avena; species Avena eriantha. The sequence goes on along the minus strand of OU342744.1, from coordinate 31,010,166 downwards.
AGAAAAATCGAGAGAGAGTTCCCAGACTTTGCACATGACACGAGGAACTTGTTGTTTGGTCTAAGTACAGATGACATGAATCCTTTTGGAGAGCAGAGCTGCAGTCACAGCACCTGGCCTATGACTATGTATCTACAACCTTCCTCCTTGGTTGTGCATGAACCATAAGTTCATTATGATGCCAGTGCTTATCCAAGGCCCGAAACAATCCGGCAACCACAATAATGTGTACCTAAAGCCATTAGTTGAAGAACTCTTACAGTTGTAGAGAAAACCAAGTGTATGTGTGTGGGATGAGCACAAACAAGAGCCATTTGACCTACGAGCGCTGCTTTTCGTAACCATCAATGATTGACCTGCTCTTAATAACCTTTCAGGACAGACAAACAAGGGATACAAGGCATGCACACACTGTTTAGATGATACTGAAGCTACATATTTGCATAAATCTAAGAAGGTTGTGTACCTAGGAATCGTCGATTTCTTCCGATCAATCATCAAATAAGAAAGAAAGGCAAGCATTTCAAAGGTGAGGAAGATTACCGAAAGAAGCCTGATCTCCCTACAGGTGATGATGTATTTGGTATGGTCAAGAACATAGAAGTAATCTTTGGAAAGGGTCCTAGCGGTCATCCTGTTCCAAACGATGTCACTACCTGACACGTGCCCATGTGTAAGAAGAAATCTATATTTTGGGAGCTAACCTATTGGAAAGTCCTACGTATCCGCTCTTTAATCGACGTGATGCACGTGATGAAGAATCTATGCGTGAACCTGCTACGCTTCCTGGGCGTGTATAGGAAGACAAAAGATACACCAGAAGCACGGGAGGACCAACAAAGTATGGAAGACCCACAAAACATGCATCCATAGAACAAAAAGGATAAAGAGCGTCACTTAAGTCCCAGCTATGCTCTTACGAAAGCAGAGAAGGAAATCTTTTTTGAAGTCCTTTACAGTATCAAGGTGCCGTCTAGATTCTTGTCTAACATAAAGGGGATAATAAATATGGCAGAGAAAAATTCCAAAACCTGAAGTCTCATAACTGTCGCGTGATTATGACGCAGTTGCTTCCGATTGCATTGAGGGGGCTTTTACCAGAAAATGCTCGAGTACCCATAGTGAAGCTATGTGCGTTCCTCAATGCAATATCTCAAAAGGTGATCAATCAAGATATTCTGGCAAGGTTACAGAAGGATGTGGTCCAATGTCTTGTTAGTTTTAAGTTGGTGTTCCTACCATCCTTCTTCAATATTATGATGCATCTCCTGGTTCACCTAGTCGAAGAGATTTCCATTCTTGGTCCTGTATTTCTACACAATATGTTCCCCTTTGAGAGGTTCATGGGAGTGTTAAAGAAATATGTTCATAACTATGCTAGGCCAGAAGGAAGCATCTCCAAGGGCTATGGAACAGAGGAGGTCATTGAGTTCCGTGTTGACTTTATTCCTGACCTTAAGCCGATTGGTGTCCCTGAATCATGGTATGAGGGAGACTAAGTGGAAAAGGCACGCTGAGAAACAAAGCAATGATATGTAGGGACAGATAATCTTTCACTCAAGCACACTACACGGTTCTACATAATTCCACCTCCGGGGAACACAAGAATATTGTACGCTCCAACAACCCGGGAAAGCCAGACTCCAGGATTAGGGATGAACACATGAACACTTTCGGCAGTTGGTTGAGAACACATCTAATGAATGACACCACTGTTGGAGATCAGCTCTACTTGTTGGCTGGGTCACCATATTCTACTATATTGAATTACAAAGGGTACGAGATAAATGGGAATATATTTTACACGATTGCCCAAGATAAAAAGAGCACCAACCAGAATAGTGGTTTCCTCTTTGATGCAACCGACGAGAATGGCAAAAAGGAAACATACTATGGTTACATAGGGGAGATATAGGAACTTGACTATGGAGTTTCTTTTAAGGTCCCTTTGTTGCGGTGCAAATGGATCAACCTGAATGGAGAAGGGGTAAAGGTAGACCAGTTGTACGGAATGACCACAATAGATCTCAACAATCTTGGTTACAGAGACGAACCATTTGTCCTAGACAATGATGTGGCACATGTTTTCTATGTGAAGGACATGTCCTCCATACCGAAAAAAAGAAAAAATAAGCAAAAGAATACATCACACGATGAGCCAAAGTGTCACATACTTATTTTCGGGAAAAGAAATATCGTGGGAATCGAGGACAAGACAGACATGTCAGAAGATTATAATAAGTTTGATGAAATTCCGCCCTTCACAGTGAAAACTGACCCAAGCATCCCGTTAAGCAAAGAAGATGATCCATGGTTACGGCCGAAGCGACCATAAGCAATCATAAACGGGCATAAGAAATTAAAAATGGTCCGAACAATGTAAATCCTTCGTGTGGTGCCACATTATATGACATAGTTGCAAGGAAAAATACCAAACTTGGTATATTGATTATGTCTCAGAAAAACCTTCACAAAATGACCTATCATGTTCGAGGTTTCATGGCTTTTGGTCCAAATGACCAATGTTATGTGCATAATCGAGGCATAGTTTGTGATACTGTGCCCATATTGTGCATGCATGTGCATGTTGGGATGGCTAACAATGTTGTAGGAGGAAGTTTTATTTTTTATCGCATGGAAAAGCCATTTTCTATTTTCCAAGTGCCAACATCGGGAGAATATCATTTTGCGGCCCAAAAGTTGGGGTGTCTAGGCAACGCGGTACCCAAGTTCTCTGAAATCATCCGCGATGACTACAGTTGGTGTGCCAAATACTCAGAGGGTCTTTTTCGGCACGAATTCAACTTTATGTTTCAATACAAAAAATCAGGCTAACGGTCGTCAAGTTGGGCCCCCTATCAGTTCTCGCCGTTATGTCGACCCTGTCGCTCCCGTCGCTTAGGTGTCAATTAGGCTTGCGGCATTGGCGCCTGCATCCATTACGCGTCTTCTTCCCCGGAGCGGCAATCTGTGGGGCGTCACAGCCATGGCGCGGAGCTGGGACGTGGACGAACCTGCTCGGCCCAGCTCTCCTCCATGTAGGCTTGCAGCGTTGGCGCCTACATCCATTACTTGTCTTCTTCCTCGGAGCGGCAATTTGTGGTCGCGGCCATGGCGTAGAGCTGGGAAGTGATGAAGCTGCTCGGCCCCGCTCTCCTCCCCATCCCGAGTCGGAGCTCGCTAAAATAGATCGTATGGGCACCTAGAGGGGGGTGAATAGGTGCTACACCAATTTTTAATTCTTTTTCAATTTTAGGCTTAGCACAAAGGGTAAATTCACTAGATAAACTATTAGGTGGAATTTCCCGATATGCAATCCTATCTACTAGCGAGTAAAGAGCGAGTGGAAGAGGAACGGGTAAACCGAAGTGAAGCACGCGGAGACACAGGATTTGTTTGACCGCAGTTCCTTCCTTGTTAAGGGAAGTACGTATGCGTTGGAGGGGTGGGCGGTACTAAGACCACCACGCCACAAAAGGCCTCACCCTGTTCTCCGATGGATCTCGCCACAAAAGGCCTGATCCACCTTCCACTATAGGTACCCTTCGAGGCGGGCACCAATGCCTTTACACAACTAGCGGGGCAACAACTCCACAACAACTTGGGGGCTCCCGAAATGACAACAAGCTGCCACAAGAACAAACTTATCAAATACAATAAACAAGATCTAGGTATTGACAAGAATACTAGATCAGGGATTTCTCCAAGTGAATGGAGAGGAGTTGAAGCGCTTGATTCTTGATGATGATGATGAACTTCTCCTCCTTCAATTCCACCAAAGATCAAGACCTTCGGGTGGTTGAAGTGGGAGATCGAGAATGAGAGCTCTTGCATAATGTCTGGTCAATTTCGAATGAATCAAGGAGACTGAACGTTGGGGAAGAAGGGGTATTTATACCCCCTTCAGAAACCAGCTGTTGCAACCTTAGGGGGCCAGATTATCCGGCCCAAGTGAGGGCCAGATTATCCGGTCTGGGGAAAACACCGCCCCAGACTCGGAATATCCGGCATAAAATCCGCCCCCTCTCAGAGCGTCGCGCCGAGCTTGCTCTTGATCAACTTCTGGGGGCTAGATTATCTGGTCCTATGCGAGGGCCGGATTATCCGGCCTAGGGAAGAAAAACCGCCCCAGTTCGGATTTTCCGGGAGAAAATCCGACTGGATACCGAGCAACGCGCCTTGGCTCCTTTTGCTCGAAAACTGGGGGCCGGATTATCCGGCCCATGCGACACCCGGATTATCCGGCCTGGGGAGGAAAAACCGCTCCAGTTCGGATTTTGCGGGAGAAAATCCGACCGGGTACCGAGCGACGCGCCTTGGCTTCCTTTGAGTGATGAGGTAGGCAGGATTATCCGGCCCTTGGTGGGGCAGATTATCCGCCCCCCTCAAAACTTCCTGCACACTTAGCGCTCATGAAAAGTCTCCATAGTATTGTTATCTAACACGCAAAACATAGGAAAACATGAAATGTTCTTTCAATCTCGTGTTAGATGACAATACAAGGATTTGCAGGAGAAAGACACAAGACAACCAGTGATAACTATGAAAGGGACTCCCCCTCAATGTGTGCATAATACAGTTTTGCATTGGAATACAAATGCACACAAATAGGTGAATCTATTCCATAGACATATGAGCAAAAACACATACCACGAAGTAGAGAGTAGGCATCCTTGACATAAGTCATAATTAATACCGGATAACCATTATGAGCGCGCCTTCCGTGATAAGCCTCCAGCAATAGGATATGAATAGATAGATCCATAAGCATAATCCAGACAACCACATAAAGTCTCAACTAACCACAAATCACGAATTTAAAGTTCAACGCTAAATGGGCATAAGCAAAAAAATAAATAGAAAAGTGCAAGTGCTTATGCCTGACCCATGCAAATCCATGGACAACCTAATAGAACTACTTCTCCCCCTTTGGCATCGAGACACCAAAAAGGAAGAAGAGTGATGCTAGCGCCCCATGGGATCACTCGTAGTCCTTGTCCTCTTCTTCATTCTCTTCCTCATCCTCATCTTCAAGCTCCTCAGTGTCACATTCCTCGTCATCAGCATCAGCAGCAGGCGTAGAAGGGAACAAGTGACACTCCAGCTCACCATAGTTCAACTCGGAGGAAGAGTTCCACCGAGCATACAGAGTGGGAGGTGTAGGAGCTGGAGGAGCACCCGAAGCGTCGGACACATGGTGGAGAATGAGCTACTGGGAGTGAGCCAACTCATGGCGCTGCTTGTATGCCTCGTACTGACCCTTGCGCGTGTCTACGCCCATGCAGAGAATGTTACAGTGGAACCAGTTCAACTGCTTGATCTCACGGGCCACGGGAGGCACAGGGGGCCTGTGAGCATCCCGCATGAGACCCTCAGGAGCAGAGGAGGGGTGAGAGGTCTTCGAACCTTGGTGTAGATCTTCTTGGCCTTGTGCACCGAGTCGATGTGGAATTCCTCAGCAGGCAGCAGGTGACGAATGAGCATCATAATGTAGGGCGCATATGGAATGGACAGACGGTTGAACATAGCATCACACCGCTCATGGTAAATGAAGTCCATGACATCCAGCCTGTACTGCACTGACTCGTCCTCGCAGGAGGAAACCTCATGAGAAAATTGAAGTAGCTGAACAAGGTGACCACGGATGCTGTCATTGTTGCGCCCACTCGGTGTAATGGAGTCACGGATGAGACCCACTAAAGCAGCATAGATGGGAGCAAGGCTAGCCACAGTACCGACAATGCCATTGTCCACAGTGCAAGGGGAGAGAGATGCATCCTTGTTGGGCTTCAGCTGAGTGATGATGCGGTGGCCACTGGCTCTATCCCTGATGTGGAAGGAGTACCCCATAACCTCAGCAAACACGTGAAAATGAGTAGACATCGGCCTGTCATGAGTCATCCACTTCATAGTGCGACGCTCATCCCCACAAATCACCAAAGTGGAGAAGAACTGCTTCACCACCTCAGAGTCAAAGGAGCACTGGAGATACATAAGATGGTGCAGCCCCATCCTCTCAGCAACATACATCACATCCACAAGATGCGCCTTCTCCAAAGCATCAACAAGAACCAGGGGATGCATAGGCCTAATGTTCAGCCTGGCATAAATGTCTTCATAGATCCCCTTCTATTTTGCACACCAAAAACGAGGATCTCCCAGCTCATCATCACGAGGCAGCTCAGCAAACAAGTCACGGTGATGGATGGCGGAATAGGAGACCGCATCCAAAGTCCTGTAGTTGATCTTGGGCTCCTTTCCCTTCCTCTTGGACACCCCCTTCCTATCATCTTTGCTTGTTCAGCCATGCGCTTCTCTTCGTTCTTCCTTCTCCTCAATTCAACTTCGTCCACTAAGTTACCCTGTCCGTCGTCCCAAAAGTATTTGGCGCGAGGACGGCGCTTGTAGGTCTTGGAAACACCAGAACCACCTGTGAGGAGAATAAGGGCGATAGCATGGGGATAAGCACACACACAAGTCCAAGAGAGAGCATGGAAAAAGTAGTCAAAAAGTTCGTAGGACAAAACTACTCAATGCATATCCCATAGTGAAACTGAACCAGAATCGAATCTGTTAGGCCGGATTATCCGGCCTAGCCAGGGGCGGATAATCCGGTCCTGGCAGAAATTTTCGATTTCACCTAGATTGAATGCAAAAAAGTAGATCAGGCCTAGAAACTGTAAGACTATGATTTCTATGCGAAAACACAACCTTCTAAACAACTTTCCACCCAACAAGTTACACATCTAGCCAAAGATGGGGAGAGAGGGAGTTACCCTTACTCATTGGAGGAAGAACGCGGAGGAGAAGGTACCCGGAGGCACGGAGAAGAAGATCCGGGGAGGCCCGGAAAATCTGGTGGCCGGAGAGGCTCCGGGGAGGGTGAGGGGTGGCAGGCGGCGGCTGGGGAGGAGGAGAGGGCTGGGGGAGAAGTGCTGCTCGATATGAGCCCTTCCCCCCGAGCCCTGCCCTTTAAGATGAAATCCTCTAGGGCCAGATTATCTGGCCTACACTTGGGCCGGATTATCCGACCTGAAATCTAGGTTTCTGTTATACACAGAACCAGGCCCGCGCGTCCCCAAACAACAACCCCATAAGGTGTACAAGGGACTTGTGTGCTAGAATAGATGGCTTAGACGTAGGGAAAGGCTTAGGATTAAGAGAGCCAAACTGAGATGGTACTAAACACTCAAACTTGCAACATTCAAATCAAATAAAAGCCAAGATTGAGTGTGATTCCCATAAGAACATGAGAGAGCAAATAACATCCAAAAAGATCCAATTCTCCTCACGGGAGAGGGCGGCGGCCGAAGCCACCTTGTTGGAGTGTATGGTGTGACACCGCGAAGATATATCTTGGGTTCATGACCAATACTCATCAATAAGCTCACATATCACAAAATGATATTAAGAAAAATGATTTATCTTGCTTTTGGCATTATGGGCGGAGGGTTAGCCCAATGAGTTAGAACCACACTCCCCCTATATCCATGCCCACACCTAGACCAAAGAAGGATTGAGATGTACGAGTGAGTGCATGGGTAATCAAGACAAGCTCCTGGAATCAATGATATTTAGCTCATTCCTCAAGTAGCAGAATCTTGCTTCATCGAGTGGCTTGGTAAAAATATCCGCAAGCTGGTTCTTCGTGCTCACAAAGGATAGATCAATATCGCCGCGAGCAACATGGTCTTGAATAAAATGATTCCGAATCTCAATATGCTTCGTCCTTGTGTGCTGAACAGGATTGTACGCAATTTTGATTGCACTTTCATTATCACATAAAAGAGACACTTTGTCACAATTGGCACCGTATTCCTTTAAAGTTTGCCTCATCCACAATAATTGAGTACAAGCGCTGGCAGCAGCAACATATTCAGCTTCGGCGGTGGAGAGAGAGATACAATTCTGCTTTTTAGAGGACCAACATACAACATATCTTCCCAAGAATTGACAAGCTCCAGAAGTGGACTTCGGATCATCCTTATCACCAGCCCAATCTGAGTCAGTATAGCCACATAAAGAGAAACTGGAGCCCTTGGGATACCAGAGACCAAAGTTAGGGGAATGAACCAAATATCGAAAGATCCTCTTGACCGCCACTAAGTGGCTTTCTTTAGGAGCTGCTTGATACCTTGCACACACTCCCACACTCAACACAATATCGGGTCTAGATGCGCAGAGGTAAAGAAGAGAGCTGATCATGGACCGGTATACCTTTTGGTCCACATATTTACCATTTGGGTTAAGTTCGAGAGGACATTTTGTTTGCTTCGGAGTGGCGACACCATTAAGATCCGTCATCTTGAATCTCTTGAGCATGTATTGGATGTACTTTGCTTGATCAATAAAGGTTCCTTCTCTAAGTTGCTTGATCTCGAATCCAAGAAAGAACCGTAATTCCCCCATCATAGACATCTCAAACCTGTTAGTCATAAGCTTTGAAAATTCATCATTAAAAGCTTTATTAGTAGAACCAAAGATAATACCGTCTACATATAGTTGGCATACGAAGAGCTCCCCCTTAACCTTCTTAGTAAAAAGAGTGGGATCGATTTGCCCAACTTCGAAGCCACGATCTAACAAAAGCTCTTTAAGGTGCTCATACCACGCATGTGGGGCTTGTTTAAGGCCATAGAGTGCCTTATCAAGTTTGTAGACATGGTTCGGAAAGTTAGGATCCTCAAACCTCGGGGGTTGCTTTGCGCATACCAACTCATGTAGAGGACCGTTAAGGAAGGCACTCTTGACGTCCATTTGCTACAACTTGAAATTGTTATGAGTAGCATAAGCAAGAAGGATACGAATGGACTCAAGGCGAGCCACTGGAGCATAGGTCTCGCTGAAGTCGATGCCCTCAACTTGGGAGTAACCTTGTGCCACAAGTCTTGCCTTGTTCCTCACAACAATGCCATTCTCATCTTGCTTGTTCTTGAAAATCCACTTGGTGCCGATAACATTGCAGCACTCTTTGGGTTTCTCCACGAGTTTCCAGACTTTGTTGCGCTTGAAATTATTCAATTCTTCATGCATAGCAACAACCCAGACTGGATCTTCAAGAGCTTCAAAGACCTTCTTAGGTTCCACCATGGAGATATGAGCTTGATGCTCACCAAAACTGGCCAATTCTCTTCTTGTAGAAACCCTTCGTCGAAGATCAGCAACAACCTTGTCGAGAGTGTGACCCCTCAACTCAAGGTTTTGATCAGCCCGAGCCTTGCGACGAAGTTCAATAAGTTTGTTGTCTCTTGGAGGAGGAGATTCATCACTTGAGTCTTCATTGGAAGCATTTCCTCGACCTTGATCAGTAACTGGAACATTAGTAGCAGGTGGTGGAGACGCGTGCCCTTGAGGTGAGTCCGTAGCCGTAACAGGAGGCTGCGGAACTAGAGAGTCAGGGCCGGATAATCCGGCCTGGGAGTATTTGTAGCTGCTTCATCAGGAAGCCTGGGGCTTGCTTGAACTGGCGAGGGGCCGGATAATCCGGGGCCAGCCAGAAAATCCGGCCTGGAGCTTGCGCTGATATCTTCGCCACCAGGAGCAGAAAGGTCAGCTGGAGCGGGGTGGACGGATAATCCGGTGTCCACCGGAAAATCCGGCCTGGAGCTTTCTGGAACATCTTGACCTTCAACAGTTGATGGAGATGGTGTAGAAGTTGCCCCCGTGGTTGGAACATGTTGAGTATGTGTAGATGAGGGCTCTATACGAGTAGAGCATTGTCCTTCCCGGTCCGCCACAAGGGGTTCCTCAATGGGGCAGAAAAATCCTATGCCCATTCTTCTTATGGCATCTTGGGGTATTTCAACATCTGCATCACAAACACCAACTTGCTCCGCACGGGAACCGTCATTTTCCTCGAACACCACACTACAAGATTCTACAATAGTTCCGGAGAGCTTATTGTAGACTCTATAAGTGTGGGATTCGGCACCATAACCAACAAAATACCTTCTAATGCCTTAGATTCAAACTTAGATAAACGAACTCCTTTAATAAGAAAGAAACACTTACACCCGAATACCCGAAAGTATGAGATGTTTGGCTTGTTACCGGTAAGTATTTCATACGGAGTCTTGTCCAAGATCTTACGGAGTTTTAAATGGTTGGATGAATGACAAGCAGTAGAGATTGCTTCAGCCCAGAAGTTATATGGAGATTTGAATTCGGCTAACATTAATCTTGCCATATCCATTAGAGTTCGATTCTTCCTCTCGGCTACACCATTTTGTTGAGGGATGTACGCAGCGGAATATTGATGTCTTATCCCCTCTTCACTTAGGAACTCATTTAAGGTGTAGTTCTTGAACTCAGAGCCGTTATCACTCAGAATGGGGACGTTGTGTTGATGTTGAACCTCGTTGGCGAAGTCGATGACAGTTTTTTGAGTTTCACTCTTCAGCTTGAAGAAATAAACCCAAGTGTATCTTGAGTAATCATCAACAATCACTAGACAATACTTCTTCCCACCGAGGCTTGCATGAGATGGAGGTCCGAGGAGATCCACATGAAGGAGCTCCAAAATCCTTTTTGAAGAGATATTGGTTTTCCTTCGATGAGGTGAGTCATGCATTTTCCCTTCAACACACGCCCTGCAAACACGATCTTTGGCAAAAGAGACATTTTATTTTAGTCCAAGAATGTGGCCACCCTTGTGGAGACTTTGCAAAGTTCTCATATTGACGTGGGCTAGTCGGACATGCCATAGCCAACCCGCGTCAGCCTTTCCGAAAAGACACATTGGGCTTGTAGTGGTTTTCCCGGAAAAGTCCACCACGTACAGGTCGTTTTCGACATATCACACGAAAGCGACTTTTAGAGCCTTGCTCCACAAGAGTACCACCAAATTAGCATCAATATAAACTGCAAAGCCCATCTTACCAAGGGCACGAACTGAAAGTAAGTTGTACCCGAGGGTCTCAAAAAGCATGACGTCCACGAGAGAGATATCGTGAGCCACCACAACTTTACCGAGACCCAATACCTCAGATTTTGACTTGTCAGCATAGGAGACGGTTATGTGATCAAGTTTTGGCCGCATCTCCGTGATGATCTCCTTGCTTCTGGTCATATGACTCGTGCACCCGCTATCGAGTACCCATTTAGAACCACCGGAAGCATAGCCCTGCAAGAAAATTACTTCTTGATTTTAGGTACCCATTTTTCAATGGGTCCTCTCATGTTAGTAACAAGGGTCTTGGGAACCCAAATAGACCAAGGAATGTAACAATCATAAGGGCCTACATAACTAGCATAAACATCACCATAATAATCACAATATAGTTGAAAGTTAGGATTGTTGATCCCTGCAAAACCATCATAATTAGTCTTGTCATTGGTAATGTTGCTAGTCTTTGGTTGAGCAGTATTGCTCTTCTTCTTCTTCTTGTTTTCCTTTTTGTTTGTCTTGGGTATGTAACCAAGACCTTCTTTACTATTGTTTGTCCTTTGCCTGCCCAGTATCTCATCAATAACCCCTTTACCTTTGTTTTGGGAACTTCTTGCAAGGTCTTCTTTTCAAGAGGATGAAGTGGAGGTACTTGGCACATCATAACGTTTCAATTGAGTTTGGAGCTGGTCATGAGACTCATTTAAAGTAGAATGATCACTCTTCAATGCCTTGTGAGCACTTTCAAGATTATCAAACTTCTCCAAAAGTCTAGCATGAACAGCCCCAAAGTCAATCTTTTCTTTCTTTAGTTTCTTTACCTTGGCAAGAGCATGGTCATGTTCTTTAATGAGCTGAGCTACAGCTTCTTCTTGTGACTCCGCAAGATATCCGAGTCTTTCTTCCAAAGATACTCGAGCTTCCTCTTCCTCTTCCAAGGCATTCTTTAAAGAAGCTATCTCCAAGGCATCTTCTCTTTCAATTCTGCCCTTTTCTTCAAGAAGATCTTCGGCTTGAGCAAGTTGGCTCATAAGGGCATCAAAATGGAGTTTTTTCTCACCTTGTAGGTTAGTAAAAAAAGTATCCAAGGAAATAACTTCTTATTTCATTCTAAGACTGTCATGATCATCCATATCCAAAATTATGTTAGTCTTAGGAAATGAAGAGCAAGAAGTTGATACCTCGGACCCTCTTGCCATTAGGCAAGTGGCGTTGTTGTTAATGGCGTTCTCGTTCGGTGAGTCAAAGAGAGATGAGGGAGTCGATGTGGTGGCTATAGCAGCCACCTCGCGGGAACTATCATCATCCTCTTTATCTTCACTTGCGGAGGAGTATTCCTCTTGAGCTACCAAGACAATCATGGGTTCCTTCTTGAAAGGACCATTCTTCTTAATAAATGGCTTCTTCTTAGGTGCTTTAGATTTCTATTTAAGGACTAGTCTGCCACCATTGTCTTCTCTATTTTGATAAGGGCACTCGGCTACGAAGTGCATTCTATCTCCATAGTTGAAGCAAGTTCTCAATCTTGGGTCACTTTCTCTTCTTCCATTTGACCCGTTCTTGCGCTCAAGTTCAGACTTGGCTTTGGCAGGGTCCTTCCAAAAGTTCCTTGCATAGAATGCCATGTCTCACCATGAGCACGTTTGACCTCATCAGGGCAGTCCATGGATACCCCCTCAAAAGCTCCTTCATCTTCCTCTTGATCAACAACATTGGCTTTGAGAGCCACATTGACACCCTTTTGCATTCCAATGGCCCGAGCACGAGCATCTTCAGCATTCTTTGCTGCCACTTTGAATGAAGCCATTTCTTGCATGAATTCGTTGGATGTCATTTGATGATAGTTGTGTCTACCTTGCAGGCTCTTCAAATCCGTTGGCTCGAAAGGCATTAAGGCACTCACATATTTCCTTTTTATCCATGCATCATCAATGTGAGTGGCCCCATGCTTTCGAAATGTTGTTGCGATGCCCTTGAGTCTTCTATACATGTCCTCATGGTTTTCACCATCCAACATATAGAATCCCTCAGCTTCATTACTAAGGGCATTATACCTGTTTCTTCTCATGCTTTCATTTCCAACGAAGAGATCCATAAGAGCATCCCAAACCTCTTTAGCCGTGTTGAGATGTGCAATGTGTGGCATATCCTTGGGACCCACACCCAACTGTATCATGTGGAGAGCGGTAGCATTCAACTGGCTATCCACAACTTCTCTTCTCGTTAGATTGGTTTGATCTCCAATATGAAGACCATCTTCAATGATCCTCCACAATTCAATAGAGTTGAAACATGAGATTTCATTAGGAATTGCCATTGATTAAAAGAGGATGCAGTGAGCTTGGGTGGATCACCCCTATTGTTTATATGAGGATGAGGGATAGGTGGGTCGGGGGAATATACGTGGTGAACCTCATTATATTCCTCCTTACCACTTCCCTTCTTGGAGGTGGAACCATTAAGTTTTTCACCTTCCACATCATCATCCTTGGATCCGGTGTTACCCTTTTCCTTAGATGATGGTGTGGCAGCCTCAGAGGAGGATGGAGATGGGGCTATGGATGATATAAGGCGAGCAATCATTTGATTGATCTCCTCCATCTTGGCCTCAAAGGATTTCAGCAAGGTTGTTTCCAACGACTTGAGATCATCCATTGTGACCTTATCCACAGTCTCATTTCCATCATCCTTGGTACCCATACTACTCTTAGGCGGTTAAGCCCGAATAAAGAGCCGGGGCTCTGATACCAATTGAAATGGATCGTATGGGCACCTAGAGGGGGGTGAATAGGAGCTACACCAATTTTTAATTCTTTTTCAATTTTAGGCTTAGCACAAAGGGTAAATTCACTAGATAAACTATTAGGTGGAATTTCCCTATATGCAATCCTATCTACTAGCGAGTAAAGAGCGAGTGGAAGAGGAACGAGTAAACCGAAGTGAAGCACGCGGAGACACATGATTTGTTTGACCGCAGTTCCTTCCGTGTTAAGGGAAGTACGTCTGCGTTGGAGGGGTGGGCGGTACTAAGACCACCACGCCACAAAAGGCCTCACCCTGTTCTCCGATGGATCTCGCCACAAAAGGCCTGATCCACCTTCCACTATAGGTACCCTTCGAGGAGGCCACCGGCGCCTTTACACAACTAGCGGGGCAACAACTCCACAACAACTTGGAGGCTCCTGAAATGACAACAAGCTGCCACAAGAACAAACTTATCAAATACAATAAACAAGATCTAGGTATTGACAAGAATACTAGATCAGGGATTTCTCCAAGTGAATGGAGAGGAGTTGAAGTGCTTGATTCTTGTGATGATGATGATGAACTTCTCCTCCTTCACTTCCACCAAAGATCAAGACCTTCGGGTGGTTGAAGTGGGTGATCGAGAATGAGAGCTCTTGCACAATGTCTGGTCAATTTCGAATGAATCAAGGAGACTGGACATTGGGGAAGAAGGGGTATTTATACCCCCTTCAGAAACCAGCCATTGCAACCTTAGGGGGGTGGATTATCTAGCCCAAGTGAGGGCCGGATTATCCGGTTTAGGGAAAACACCGCCCCAGGCTCAGAATATCCGGCATAAAATCCGCCCCTCTGAGAGCGTCGTGTCGAGCTTTCCCTTGATCAACTTCTGGGGGCCGGATTATCCGGTCCTATGCGAGGGCTGGATTATCAAGCCTGGGGAAGAAAAACCTCCCTAGTTCGGATTTTCCGGGAGAAAATCCGACCAGATACCGAGCGACGTGCCTTGGCTCCTTTTGCTCGAAAACTGGGGGCCAGATTATCCGGCCTGTGCGACACCCGGATTATCCGGCCTGGGGAGGAAAAACCGCCCCAGTTCGGATTTTTCGGGAGAAAATCCGACCGGGTACCGAGCAACGCGCCTTGGCTTCCTTTGAGTGATGAGGTAGGCCGGATTATCCGGCCCCCCTAAAAACTTCCTGCACACTTAGCGCACATGAAAAGTCTCCATAGTATTGTTATCTAACACGCAAAACATAGGAAAACATGAAATATTCTTTCACTCGCCCTCACCGTGGACGCACCCATGGCACGGTCGGGGACGAGAATTGGTTCCCGGTGAGATCTATCACCTCTGTGGTAGCTCAAGTTCTGGGGCTCTCCAAGTTCTGCCATATTGGGCCTGTAAGTGTTGTTGTATGTTAAACTAGCAAATCTCTTTTGTTCAAATCTCTTGGGCTGTACCAACTTCATTGTGTTTAATTATGAAAGACAAAATATAAATGACTTCTCTCAATTTCTCGCATAGAAAAATGCATAGCTAATTTCATATTCTCGCAGGAACTGGCCCCACTTGTTGAACTGGCGACACTGCCACGATCTCCACGTAACCGGTGAGTTCTCGAACCTAAAGTTGCAGTTACCACGTTTCTTCTGCAGTCATTCCTCTTCCTCAGTCATTCCTCTGCAGTTTTTCCTGGGCGCTTCTTCTTCCTCTGTTCTGGAACCGTCGGTTCATCTTCTTCTTCCTCTTGCAGGGAGTTCCTTGCAGGCAGTTCCTTTCACCCATTTCCTTGCAGGCATGGACGATGGGAAATGCACAACAGAGACCCACTTGGTCCCTGCCCATGGCACCACGACTTTGACAGTGGTGTCCAAAAATGATGAAGCGGCTGTGGAGACAACTCTCGCTAGGTTTGAGCAATTGCTTGAGAAAGAGAAACACAAGTTTGTGGGGCTAGACTTGGAGTACACCCGTGCAAATAAACGAAAATATCCTCCACAATAGATCGTTGTCGTGTAAATCGCCATACATGAGGAGGTCCTCATTTACCACTTCTGCAGGTATGTGAAATTTAAATTTGAGATCACCACTTCTGCATCCCTTGTTCCCTTACATCCCTAGAACCATCTAAGTGAAGGACTAAACCAACTGAGATGCGTTGTCCGGCTCTGGTCGAGTTCTTGTGTAGGAAAGGGATAACTTTCACTAGCGTGGATATCACAAATGACACAATTATGCTTTCTCGTGCGTGATAAAAATCCCAGAGGGGCACCACATCGACATCCAAAATCTGTACAAGATCAAATCATACCCAGCGAAGGATGGCATGGGTGATCTAGCAGCGGAAATCATCGATAAATCCTATGAAAAACTGAAGAAATTGAAGCGACTTGATCACGACTACTGGGAGTGGAAGCCGATGAGCCAGGTGCACCTCGAGTATGCAGCCAAAGACGCCTACATGGCGTACGAGTTGTACAGTAAGCTCATTACCATGAAAGATGTGATGGTTAAGGCGGGGTTTTTCGTGAGAGAGCTATGCCCTGGTTGCAAGCTAGCCCAGGAGAAGAAGCACGAGGAGGAAAAAAAGCGGTTTCAGGACGAGCAGGGATCTTGGGACGGTGGCGACATCAAGCGGCTGAAGGGGAAGCAAGTCAAGGACGACAACAAGTGGTGGTGATACATTATGTGTTTGAACTAGATTTTAGTTTCTAGTTTATTATGTGTGTGATACATTTAGTTACTTCAATACAAAATTTCGACCAATTTAACTTGTTGATGTATTTCTTGAAAATTTTAATATAATCGAGCACTAGAAATATTTTGTAGTGTGCATGAGCATGATCAGTAATATAACTGAACACTAGAAACTTTAAGGCACTCCATATAAACGAGTAGATTAATATATAAGGTTCACTAGAGACACCACGGATATATTGTCTTACATGCCACACATAGGTAATAATTAACTAGAACAAAATAAAAGCAGGGGCTGCAGCAGGAGGTCGGGACACGGAGACGCCTAGCAGGGCAGGGGTTTATCAGCAAGGAGCAGCGACAGCCTAGTCGATGGGATACAGGCCATTTCTGACATACTCCCAAAAGAATTTTCCGTAGGCTGCGTGCCGCGCCAAGGTAATCGGCCTATGGCTTCTGTCTCTGCCAACGCCCTCCGCGTGCTGGATCATGCTGTTGAGGTCCACGTTGATTGCTCTGCCACAGAATGGGCAAAACAGTCTCCCCCTATGGTGGAAACGGATTAGCCCACACTGTAACCGCATCAGCATGTAGCGGCTCTTGTTGTCCCTGGATACCTTGCTATCGTCCACTTCATCATCATCCTCCTTTTGATTTTTAAGAACATAACTTAGAACTCATACATATGATTGAATTGTATTACAACTC
This sequence comes from Avena eriantha, assembly GCA_910589775.1. Taxonomy (NCBI): domain Eukaryota; kingdom Viridiplantae; phylum Streptophyta; class Magnoliopsida; order Poales; family Poaceae; genus Avena; species Avena eriantha. The sequence goes on along the minus strand of OU342744.1, from coordinate 30,993,127 downwards.
AAGAATTAACAACATGTATATGTAAGACAATATATCCATGGATATCAAAGATAAAGCATCTCAGCAATAGTTTGATCGGTTCATATATCATTTCATCTAACACAGTGACAAATAATTGCATCAGATTGCGGCCTCATAAGTTTCTTCAGGGATGGAGTCAGCGAACCAAGTAACAATTGCACAACATGTAATGTTGTTGTACATCGCCACCAGGTTCACTAACTCATCCCTGAAAAAATCTGACACCAATGTGTCTGCCTCTCTTTTGGGAAAAATTTGAATCATTGGCCACAATAAGAAATTGAAATGTAATCATACAAAACATTATTCAGGGATATACATAGTCAGGTACACAAACAAGCCTCAATATTGTAATTATAAATAAAAAACCAAACAATTAATCTTCAGGTGCGTGTTAAAAATACTTATGATCAAAACCATTCATATACATATGCATCATACCAATCATTAAAAGATCAGAAACAATTCAAGGATCATATATGTAGTTCCATATGAGAATAAATCTAGGACCTCATAATTTGTTTCAGAGATGGAGTTCGCGAACCAAAGTACCAACAGCACAACCTGTATTGTTTGTGTGCATTGCTGCCTCAGGTTCACCAACCCATCCCTAAAACACGACACCATCATACGTGTCTCCCCTTGAACTCTTTTGGGGCTAATTTCAATCATCGGCCTCGGTGACAAACTAAAATGTAATTCTTATACACTATGAATGCATGGAATAGATAATTCGAATATCATAGTTCTATGAATGTAGAATAAAGATTGCGGCCTCATAAGTTTATTCAGGGACTGCGGTAGTAAACCAAGTAACAATTGCACAGCCTATATTGTTCTTGTACATCGCCCTAGGTTCACTAACTCGTCCCTGAAAAAATCTGACACCAATGTGTCTGCCTCTCTTTTGGGGCAAATTTGAATCATTGGCCACAATAAGAAATTGAAATGTAATCGTACAAAACATTATTCAGGGATATACAAAGTCAGGTACAAAAACAAGCCTAAATATTGTAATTATAAATAAAAAACCAAACAATTAATCTTCAGGTGCATGTTAAAAATACTTATGATCAAAACCATTCATATACATATGCATCATACCAATCATTAAAAGATCAGAAACAATTCAAGGATCATATATGTAGTTCCATATGAGAATAAATCTAGGGCCTCAAAATTTGTTTCAGAGATGGAGTTGGAGAACCAAAGTACCAACAACACAACCTATATTTTGTGTGTGCATTGCTGCCTCAGGTTCACCAACCCATCCCTAAAACACGACACTGTCATACGTGTCTCCCCTTGAACTCTTTTGGGGCAAATTTCAATCATCGGCTTCGGTGACAAACTAAAATGTAATTCTTATACACTGCATGCATGGAATAGGTAATTCGAATATCATAGTTCTATGAATGTAGAATAAAGATTAAGGCCTCATAAGTTTCTACAGGGACGGCGTAAGTGAACCAAGTAACAATTGCACAGCCTATATTGTTCTTGTACATCGCCCCAGGTTCACTAACTCGTCCCTGAAAAAATCTGACTCCAATGTGTCTGCCTCTCTTTTGGGGAAAATTTGAATCATTGGCCACAATAATAAATTGAAATGTAATCGTACAAACCATTATTCAGGGATATACATAGTCAGGTACAAAACAAGCATAAATATTGTAATTATAAATAAAAAACCAAACAATTAATCTTCAGGTACATGTTAAAAATACTTATGATCAAAACCATTCATATACATATGCATCATACCAATCATTAAAAGATCAGAAACAATTCAAGGATCATATATGTAGTTCCATATGAGAATAAATCAAGGGCCTCATCATTTGTTTCAGAGATGGATTTGGGGAACCAAAGTACCAACAGCACAACCTATATTGTTTATGTGCATTGCTACCTCAGGGCCACTAACCATCCCTAAGAAAACGAGACCATCAGATGCCCTTGCACTATTTTGAGGCAAAATTGAATCATTGGGCTCAGTAAGGAATAGAAATATAATGTTATAGGCCTACTGTGTATCGAAATCAACACTCAACTAGCAAACTCAACTAGATGGCAGATGAGCAGATTGGGGTTTTGTGACTAGACGGATCGGGGTTTTGTGACTAGATGGCATATGCATCAATCAACTGATCGAATCATATATATACTACCCTACTTCAAGAGCAAAAGAATATGTACACGATTGAGCAAATCCTATGTATGAACAGTGAAAATTGCGGCTGCAACTAGAGAAGCTAGCAATGTAGTACCTCGGACTCCTCATCAGGGACCTCCTCCTCGAACTCATCATTCTCCATGATTGCGTCGAAGATTTTGAACGACGATGGGGTCGTCGGTGTAGATCACTGGATTGCCTTCGCCTGCTGCCTGCCCCCCATCCAGATCTGTTGCTGACACCACGATGTTGTCGGACACCTACTGCTCGGCGGCGACGGCTACTACCTGCTGCTCGGCGGCGATGGCTACCACCTGCTGCTCGGCGGCGACGGCTACCAACTGCTGCTCGGCGGCGACGGCTACCACCTGCTGCTCGGCGGCGACGGCTACAACCTGCTGCTCGGCGGTGATGGCTACTGGCTGGACGGATGAGTTCGCATCCTCGACGGTGCGGCGACGAGCGGCGTTCGTGCCTGGAGAAGACGCCTCCGCCTGCTTGGCGACGACCGAGCCATCTGCTGCTGCGCCTTCAACTGTCTTCACATCCGGATCTTCTCCACGCGTACGCTTCATGGCGCACCAAGGGAAGGAGGTAGTGCAAACGAGGGAGCTTCGGCGCGTGTGGCAGGTGTAGATTGGGGTCTTGGGACTAGACAGACTAGGGGGAAATGACACGAGCTCATGGAAGAAGAAGGTCGCGGGGGGTTATAAACACCAGACCGTTCGTAGTCCTCGAGTGGACACGTGTGGTGGGCGGGGGGCCTACCACGATCTCCACCTTTTTTCCGGTTCCCTTTTTTTTGAAATAGCCACCATCTCCACTTTAGAGCTGCACTGAAAACACGCTCATGGCAGACCTCGATTCCACTGCATGCAAGTGGCATGGAATTAATTTCTAGCAACATTAGATCTACTCGAGGGGGGGCCTTGACTCATGGAATTTACTAGCGGTAGGGCCCAGATGGAAGTGAGATTGAGAGCACTGCGTAAAAATGGGATATGTCTGATTAAAATCAAGTGGCAATAAATTGCAGCGTCCCGTCGACAACCATGCACTCGATGACCCCATTGCCCTGTGCATGAGTTTTAGTAGCAGTAGTAGGCTTTTCAGACTTGATTAAACTTGACATGACCGCTCGACGACTTTTTCCATGGACGGCATCGTGTTCCTTCCTGTAGAAGTCTCGCGGAGGGAGACGTCTGTGCTGTCTCACGATGTACTGTGAAGGGCACGAGGTGTGCAACGATCATCACACAGAATCAACGGTTGGTGCGCACGATCCGTGTGACAACTGTGACAACCAATCAGGTAGTAGCAGATAGGGTGACCACAGTTTTGGGCTTCTACGAAAGATAGAGAGGGGGTGGGCAAAACTAAGTAGTACCACATAAAACCAAGGGCAAAACTGAGTAGTATAAAAATGGAAAGTGTCTTGTACAATGAAATACATCGTGGAATACATCAAATTATGCCAAGATAGATCAACTAGAGTTCATTGGATGTGTGTTCTTCTCATAAATCACACATGGATCCACCAGTGTCATTGCATGTATGTTCTTCTAAACAAACCACATAAGGATCCACCGGTGTCATTGCATGTCTGTTCTTTTCATGAACCACACCCAGTGGCACTGCATGTCAGTTCTTTTCATGAACCACATAAGGATCCACCCAGAGTTCATTGGATGTGTGTTCTTCTCATAAACCACACATGGATCCACCAGTGTCATTACATGTGTGTTCTTCGAAACAAACCACATAATGATCCACCAGTGTCATTGCATGTTTGTTCTTTTCATGAACCACACCCAGTGTCATTGCATGTCTGTTCTTTTCATGAACCACACCCAGTGTCACTGCATGTCAGTTCTTTTCATGAACCACATAAGGATCCATCAGTGTCATTGGATGTGTGTTCTTCTCATGAACCACACGTGGATCCACCGGTGTCATTGCATGTATGTTCCTCTAAACAAACCACATAAGGATCCACCAGTGTCATTGCGTGTATGTTCTTTTCATGAACCACACCCAGTGTGATTGCATGTTTATTCCTCTAAACAAACCACCTAAGGATCCACCAGTGTCATTGCGTGTACGTTCTTTTCATGAACCACACCCAGTGTCATTGCATGTGTGTTCTTCTAAACAAACCACATAAGGATCCACCAGTGTCATTGCATGTATGTTCTTTTCATGAACCACACATAAGGATCCACTAGTGTCATTGCATGTCTGTTCCTTTCATGAACCACACCCAATGTCATTGCATGTGTGTTCTCATGACAAACCACATATGGATCCTCTAGTGTCATTGCATGTCTGTTCCTCTAAACATACCACATAAGGATCCACCAGTGTCATTGCGTGTCTGTTCTTTTCATGAACCACACCTAGTGTCATGGCATGCGTGTTGTTTTCATTACCCATAGCTAGAGTCATTGCATGTATGTTACTTCCATAAACCACACATGGATCCACTGATGTCATTGCATGTCAGTTCTTTTCATGAACCACACCTAGTGTCACTGCATGTCAGTTCTTTTCATGAACCACATAAGGATACACCCAGTGTCATTGGATGTGTGTTCTTCTCATGAACCACACGTGGATCCACCAATGTCATTGGATGTATGTTCCTCTAAAGAAACCACATAAGGATCCACCAGTGTCATTGCATGTCTGTTCTTTTCATGAACCACACCAAGTGTCATTGCATGTGTGTTCTTCTAAACAAACCACATAAGGATCCACCAGTGTCATTGCGTGTCTGTTCTTTTCATGAACCACACCTAGTGTCATTGCATGTGTGTTCTTCTAAACAAACCACATAAGGATCCACCAGTGTCATTTCCTATCTGTTCTTTTCATGAACCACACCCAGTGTCATTGCATGTGTGTTCTTCTAAACAAACCAAATAAGTCATTGCATGTCTGTTCTTTTCATGAACCACACCCGGTGTCATTGCATGTCTGTTCTTTTTAGGAACCATATCTAGAGTCATTGCATGTCTGTTCCTCTAAACAAACCACATAAGGATCCACCAGTGTGATTGCATGTCAGTTCTTTTCATGAACCACACCCAGTGTCATTACGTGCGTGTTCTTGAAAACAAACCACATAAGGATCCACAAGTGTCATTGCCTGTCACTTATTTTCACGAACCACACCCAGTGTCATTGCATGTGTGTTCTAAACAAACCACATATGGATCCACCAGTGTCATTGCATGTATGTTCTTTTCGTGAACCACACATAAGGATCCACCAGTGTGATTGCATGTCTGTTCTTTTCATGAACCACACCCAGTGTCATTGCATGTGTGTTCTCCTGACAAACTACATATGGATCCACCAGTGTCATTGCATGTTTGTTCTTTTCATGAACCACAGCTAGAGTCCACCAGTGTCATTGGATGTCTGTTCTTCCCATGAACCACACATGGATCCACCAGTGTCATTGCATGTCTGTTCTTTTCATGAATCATAGCTAGAGTCATTGCATGTCTTTTACTTCCATAAACCACATATGGATCAACCTAGTGTGATTGCATGTCTGTTCGTCTAAACAAACCACATAAGGATCCACCAGTGTCATTGGATGTGTGTTCTTCTCATGAACCACACCCAGTGTCATTGCATGTGTGTTCTTCTAAACAAACCACACATGGATCCACCAGTGTCATTGCGTGTCTGTTCTTTTCATGAACCACACCCAGTGTCATTGCTTGTGTGTTCTTCTAAACAAACCACATAAGTCATTGCATGTCTGTTCTTTTCATGAACCACACCCAGTGTCATTGCATGTCTCTTCTTTTCATGAACCATATCTAGAGTCATTTCATGTCTGTTCCTCTAAACAAACCACATAAGGATCCACCAGTGTCATTGCATGTCTGTTCTTTTCATGAACCACACCCAGTATCATTGCATGCGTGTTCTTTTCATTAACCATAGCTAGAGTCATTGCATGTCTGTTACTTCCATAAACCACACATGGATCCACCGATGTCACTACATGTATGTTCTTTTCATGAACCACACCCAGTGTCATTGCATGTGTGTTCTCCTAACAAACCACATATGGATCCACCAGTGTCATTGCATGTTTGTTCTTTTCATGGACCACAGCTAGAGTCCACCAGTGTCATTGGATGTCTGTTCTTCCCATGAACCACACATGGATCCACTAGTGTCATTGCCTGTCAGTTGTTTTCATGAATCACAGCTAGAGTCATTGCATGTCTGTTACTTCCATAAACCACATCTGGATCCACCTAGTGTGATTGCATGTCTGTTCCTCTAAACAAACCACATAAGGATGCACCAGTGTCATTGGATGTCTGTTCTTTTCATGAACCACACCCAGTGTCATTGCATGTGTGTTCTTCTAAACAAACCACATAAGGATCCACCAGTGTCATTGCCTATCTGTTCTTTTCATGAACCACACCCAGTGTCATTGCATGTGTGTTCTTCTAAACAAACCACATAAGTCATTGCATGTCTGTTCTTTTCATGAACCATATCTAGACTCATTGCATGTCTGTTCCTCTAAACAAACCACATAAGGATCCACCAGTGTCATTGCATGTCTGTTCTTTTCATGAACCACACCCAGTGTCATTGCATGCGTGTTCTTTTCATTAACCATAGCTAGAGTCATTGCTTGTCTGTTACTTCCATAAACCACACATGGATCCACCGATGGCATTGCATGTCTGTTCTTTTCATGAACCACACCTAGTGTCACTGCATGTGTGTTCTCCTGACAAATCACATATGGATCTACCAGTGTCATTGCATGTCTGTTCTTTTTAGGAACCACAGCTAGAGTCCACCAGTGTCATTGGATGTCTGTTCTTCCCATGAACCACACATGGATCCACCAGTGTCATTGCATGTCTGTTCTTTTCATGAATCACAGCTAGAGTCATTGCATGTCTGTTAATTCCATAAACCACATATGGATCCACCTAGTGTGATTGCATGTCTATTCCTCTAAACAAACCACATAAGGATCCACCAGTGTCATTGGATGTGTGTTCTTCTCATGAACCACACCCAGTGTCATTGCATGTGTGTTCTTCTAAACAAACCACATAAGGATCCACCAGTGTCATTGCCTGTCTATTCTTTTCATGAACCACATAAGGATCCACCAGTGTGATTGCATGTCTGTTCTTTTCATGAATCACAGCTAGAGTCATTGCATGTCTGTTACTTCCATAAACCACATATGGATCCACCTAGTGTGATTGCATGTTTGTTCCTCTAAACAAACCACATAAGGATCCACCAGTGTCATTGCGTGTCTGTTCTTTTCATGAACCACACCTAGTGTCATTGCATGTGTGTTCTTCTCACAAACCACACATGGATACACCAGTGTCATTGCATGGGTAGCCGTTAGACCGAGTCTTCTAGAAGGCACGCCCTAACACAGTTGTTCTGCTTGACGATTGTTACATACCGTTCGATTGTGGCACTTGGACGATTGGGATGGTCTTCATGAGAGCGATCCGTGAGTAGGCTGTTCTGCGGCATGATTGGCCACGCTTGCTCAGGAGAAACTGGCAACACCGGGCGCTCTCCTCTTGCGAGTGTCACGTCTCACGAGTTTAGTGGGCCACATCCCAGTGTCACGTCCCCATTACTTCTCTTCCTCCCCGTAATTCTCTTCCTTATCCTCGAAGCCACTTTCCCCACTTCACTACCATCCTGCCGTAGCCGCAAGCCGACGGCGCCTCCATCCCAATCCCCTCTCCGGCAGCCACCCCCCACCCCTCTCGCCATGGGTTCAAGGGGAGACGGCGAGGAAACGTGTCGTGACGACAGGGACGATGATTTCGATGTGAGTCGTCTCATCTTTATTTCTATCATATGTGGCTAGTTATCTATTTTTTGAGCTAGATCTAATATGTTTACTCATGCGCGTATGATGTGTTAAGCCAACCAGACGATGTATGACTCCGGCTATCACGGTTTAGAGGATGAAGACAGTCCTCTGGTATGTAAACATGGATATGTGCCCGCTAAATTTGTAGCCTTCGAAGGACGAAACGCAGGCAAGAGGTTTCGATGGTGTCAAGGACATCGTGCAATGATGCAAGGCGGAAGTTGCGGTGTTGTCAAACGGGTAGATCCAGAGTGGCCCAAATCGATGCAGAAAACGCTGGACAAACTATGGGAAATAACTGTCGAGTTGAAAGAATATGTATTCAGTGCACTTCTTGACAGTGTTGAGATGAAGCTATGGGAACCAGTTGACACGACCAAGCATAAGAGAGATCTCAGGTGGGTGCAAGACAAGGTTATCAAAGTCGAGAAGGAGAGGGACGCGGTGTTGGCCCTGAAGGCTAAAGTAGAGCAAGAACTGACTCAAGCAAGGAACGATCTCCACCAGGCCAAAGTCCTACAGTACACAACTACGAGTATTGACAAGTGCATGAGGAAAAATGCAGAGAAACAATTGAAGCTGTGCAAGGAAGATGCTAAAAGGAAGGAGCAGAAAATCCGAACCTTTCTCTCGCAGGAAGATGCGCATCGGGCCAAGATTAGGAAGATCAAGGAGATGTGTGATAACTAGTTCTATTTAGCTTAAGCTCCGTGCCTTTTTAAGTTGTAATATTTGTACTTGTTGACCTAGCGGTCTGAACTATTGGTCCCGGATTCGAGGGAGGAAAAAATTGCTCTGACCCTGCATTAATTTGTGGAAGAATTTGTGATTTAGATCAATTTCTGCCTCGATTTAGGTCTCTGTCCCGGATTGGGAATGTAACCGTGGACCAAAGACACCTTTTGTACTAGTGTATTCTGACATTGGTGGTTTGTTTAAACGTAATCTACGTGGATTGTGCCACATGCAAATGGCACAACCACAATTTATAAAGTGGAAGCACGTACACCCGGTTACTGGAGATCCGGGAGCTCCGCCAAATGCAGGGGATGCATGAGCAGAGAGGCGGTGAGATAGACGGGCTCAAGATTATGCCAGAAAGTGGTACCCAGTTCCTCCTCATCTGGGCATTATCGGTGAGAACAATGTTGTTTATGTTGCCACGTCGTTGTGCAGCATCTGAAATAAGTTGCTGCTTCGTGGAGTGTGGCAGCTTAAATAATTTATTTATGTGCCACTTACATTCTGTCGTATTTGGAGACATCCTGCCCCTCAGTAAGCGTGGAACCGGTGGATCCTTGTTTTCAGATAGCAGTGGCACAATCACAATTTCGGATTCAACTACTGACTCGGGCATTTCCAAACCCTAAGTCGCGGTACATTTTACTCAGAGAACATGGGTAGATTGTGTCCCCAGCAACGTGCCACACACAGAGCGATCAGAATTTAACAGAATTACATATATAGCTTCAAGTTCAACACATTACTATGCATCTTCATTGCCAGCAGCCTTCTTCCGCAGCCTGGGTGCCAAGCCTTCACGTCCAATGGATTCTTCATTTCCTGCCTTCTTCCTCTTCCTTGGTGCCAATTTTCTTAGCTTCACGTACTCTGCATCGCCAGGACAATGGGCACCAGAATCGTGTCCAGCATCATCTTTCCACTCGTTTTTAATTTCTTCGGGCAGCAAAATGACATCTTTCCACTTGTTTTTAATTTCTTCGGGCAGCAAAATGACTGACCCGGCAGTCATGTTTCTAACCTTGCGGCGCTTCCTGTCAAAGAAACAAGATTGTTGCATAACTGCCCAATATCTACAGAGTAAATAAAACAAAAATTACAATTCAGCACAAACATGTGAACCCCAAGAGACCTTTGCTTACCACGAGCTAATTGGGTTCGAGCAACCACCCTGTCCAAGAATAGAAGGGCGACTCCCAGTTGCAGCAGCTTCCACATCTAGTACATCACATTTCAGCTCAAACATGGCAGCCGAAGCATACCTTTTCATCAACCCAATTAGCTGATTGTCACACGTTATAGGAACCATGATGCCACGTTCATCCATGAAGCTGAACTTTGCAGTCTGCTTCGGCCATAATTCAACATGATTACGCAGAGCAGCAACCATACCAGATATAGTGCAGATCTGCGCAGGCGCTTCTTCCATCTTGAAACAATGGTGTCCATACCTCTTGCCCTTAGAGTCGTACCTATAGAGGACTACTATAACCAGGTAAGGGGGGTCCATGCAGATCCCACTTGACAGAAAACTATGGACAAAATATGTTTGTCAGCGATGGGCTAACAAACAATTTGAGGTTCAATAGCCAGCTAGCAGTTGTAACTAGTGCGAATAGCAAAGAGAAGGGTAGAGCACCCGCTTGTAGATAAAACTTCTTCTTTCTTGATAGTAGGATCTGCCATCCTCCGAGCTGCTCGGCTCGTCAGTGGCGGAGGCGGGCTAGAGCCTCGCAACGGCAGCTACGGCATGTGCCATTGGAGCTCGGTATCAGCGACTGGGCGCAGCAACTGGGCGCAGCAACTTGGCCCCGGAAGTCAAATGTCCGAAGGGATCGTCCTGCTTGGAGGGTGGATTCTGACGCCGCCGGTGCTAGGGGAAAGCTGGGAATGGATTTGTGAAATTGGTCAATGCATCCAATCCACCTAGCTACTCGATTTTCCTATGAGGTTGCCGCATTGGCGCCTGCGTCACAGACAGATAACCGACATGTGGGTCCCGACCGTCTACTTCACAGGGCGGTTTAACGGAATGTTTGTATTTGGCAGGGGTGAGATGAGTTTGTCTCGAAATGGCCCCTCTCAGTAGTTGGCGGCCCAACTTTTTGAAACGCGGTAATTTCAGGCAAGTTAGGTACCGCCATGCGCTGGCCTGTCAACTTTGGTACCGCAGACGAACAAGCCCCAAAATCGGGGTGTTTTGTGAAGCAACACCAAATGTTAAATACAAAAATGATACCACCCCATTTTTGAAAAATACTAGACCACCTTACATGAACAATATCCTAACTAGGGATTTTAAAACCTTTGCGTCCACCCCTGGAGAAAAAGACAAATGTCTATCGAATTGGTAGGAAGTGGGTCCGGTTTGACCTACAGGTACATGATCTAATGCTCGTGATTTTTTATAAAAATCATTTTTAGACTCATAATGTGATGTTTTTTCAGAGATCCAATGCAAGTTTTAACGAGGCTCATCCCCTATCTTCATGCCCGCCATTATGACCATAGTTGGAAACGGGTGAATTTTGAAACGGGCATAAGAAATTCAAAAACGGTCCGAACAATCTAAATCCTTCATGTGGTGCCATATTATATGACATAGTTGCAAGGAAAAATACCAAACTTGGTATATTGATTATGTCTTGAAAAAACCTTCACAAAATGACCTATCATGTTCGAGGTTCATGGCTTTCGGTCCAAATGACCAATGTTATGTGCATAATCGAGGCATAGTTTGTGATACTATGCCCATAATGTGCATGCTTGTGCATCTTGGGATGGCTAACAATGTTGCAGGAGGAAGTTTTATTCTTCGTCGGATGGAAAAGCCATTTTCTATTTTCCGAGTGCCGAAATCGTGGCGTTTTGTGAAGCAACACCAAACGTTAAATACAAAAATGGTACCACCCCATTTTTAAAAAATACTAGACCACCTTGCATGAACAATGTCCTAACTAGGTATTTTAAAACCTTTCTGTCCACCCCTGGAGAAAAAGACAAATGTCTACCGAATCGGTAGGAAGTGGGTCTGGTTTGACCTACAGGTACATGATCTAATGCTCGCGATTTTTTGAGAAAAATATTTTTAGATTCATAATGTGATGTTTCTTCAGAGATCAATGCAAGTTTTAACGAAGCTCATCCCCTATCTTCATGCCTGCCATTATGACCATAGTTGGAAACGGGTAAATTTTGATCTAATGCTCGTGGTTTCTTCAGAGATCCATCCCCTATGGCCAGCTTAAGGGAGATGCCTAAGGACTAGATCCTCCGGCATCTCCCTGAAGTTGGCCGTAGTATTTTCCCTACTCTCGCCCACCATCTTGGAGTTTATAACTTCTCTAGCTAGATCAATATGCCAGGTAGCTAACTAATTTCACATATTAGAGAGTGCCTCTATGGCCAATTTGTTGGACATGCTGGAGGACTGGGCTCCACCGGCATCTCCCTCAAACTGGCCCTAGTGGTGTCTCTGCTCTCGCACACCATCATGTTTGCGGTTGATAACTTCACAAGGATGCCTATTTATAGATTAAGCAACACAATATAGTGTCGACACTCACGACATAATGTCGACACTCTTGTCGATAGTCTTGGTTGGAGGCACTAACCGGGACTAAAGATATTTCCCGCCATTTCCCACCGCTTTCCGCTATGCTTCCCGTCATTTCCCTCTAACCGGGTCTTTTAGTCCTAGTTGGAGCCACTAACTGGGACTAAAGATATTTACCGCCATTTCCCACCGCTTCCCGCTATGCTTTCCCACCCTTTTCCTCTAACCGGGTCTTTTAGTCCCAGTTAGAGCCACTAATCGGGACTAAAGATAATTCCCGTCATTACCCATCGCTTCCCGCTTTGTTTTCCCGCCCTTTTCCTCTATATCTAGGCTGACTGTGCCATGGCTATCCACACATCCACACCTTCATCTCTCAATAATGGACACCGCATACTGGGCCATTCTCACACTCGAAGAGACCGAGGCGTTGTGTACCTCTAGGTACCCATGCCCGTCGGGCTACCAGGTGCCCGCTGACTGGATGCAGAGCGTTGGAGGAGTTCATGTCCCTCCTGTGCCTCAAGGTTCCACCCGCCAGGCGGCCATCACGAACCACTTCTACCTAGAGCTCACGCCGGAGCAGCAGATGGATCCCTATTGGGATACCGACAACTACGACACCTGGAATGCCTTCTTCGCTAACCAGAGGGAAAGGGAGCTCGCTAGGTATGAGGGTGACTGCCCGCCCCCGGTGAACCACAATGAAACCGGTCGTCGCCTGTGGTGGGCGAACCGGACTATCGCTGGTGTGATGCGCTACATTGCTGAGGGAGATCATCCTCGCCTGCGGTACCCACACTTGCACCCGCCGCAAAGCCACAATAAGAGTGGTTGAGGTGAAGGCCGTGGGCATAGCGGCTTCATCATCCGGGAGGCCCTCCCCCCCCCCCCCCCCCCCGTCGTGCATCCTAGGCCGGAGTGGCAGGTGCCCTCGAAATATGTCATGGTTCATGGTCCCCGGTTCCCCCCTTCACAAGTCGGGGAAGGGCTGAGGATCCCCGGAATATGCCATAGCGACGACGACGAAGATGATTCAGAAGATGAACCTGAAGCTATGTACTATAGCGCTAGACATGATTATGACTAAATCCATTGGCTAGGACGAATGGTTCGTTTGTGTACCCAAGATTATCGAGAGATCCACTGTTTTCATTCTGTAATGCATTTTTATTTAAAAATGGCAAAATGGAAAATAGTTTGAACAATTATTTTAGGAAACATAAAATGGTTCTGCATTAGTTATTCAAATTCAAACACTTTTCATGATGAATGTGTTTTCAAATTTAAATTTAAACCATTTCAAATTTAATAGTTTCAAATGTTTTTTATAAGAAAGAAAGTTTTTTATAAGACATAAAGTTTTTATAAGACATCAAGTTTTTTCAAATTCAAATCATTTCAAATGTGAATACCTAAATAAGAAATAAGGCAGGAGCATCTGAAAAGTTTGAAAAACTTTTGAAAAAAGAACTTTTAGTCCTGGTTGGTGCCACCAACCGGGACTAAAGGTCCTCTGCGCGCTGCTTTGGTGGCCATCATCCGTCTCGGTTGGTGGCTCCAAGCGAGACGTATGCTCTGTTCTTTCATCCCGGTTAGAGCCACCAACCGGGACGTATGACCTTTTCGTCCCGGTTGGTGGCACCAACTAGGATTAAAGGCCCTCCCCTTTATAACCGCGCGCCGTTCCTCTCCCTTCTCCAATCTCTTTTTCACTCTCTATAGGTCGTCCCTGACGCCAGGAGGAGCTGCAACAGGGGTTGTCGCCGTCGTCTACACCGCACCACCGCCGACCGTCGACGTGTCCCAGGTGCGCCCGGCCCCTCTCCCTCCCTCTCGAGCTCCGTACGCAGGGCGGTTAGGCGGCGGCTGGGCAAGCAGGGGCGACGGCACGAGTAGGGACCATCGCGAGCAGGGGCGGCGGCGCGACCAGGGTGCGCAGCCGCAAGCAGGGGAGCCATCGGCAGTGCGACCAGGGGATGGGGCGCGAGCAGCGGTGCGAGCACAAAACACGGCAAGTGGTGGCAACACATCCCCTTGACCAGCAGGGTGCGGGGCGGCGCGTCTGCAGAGACAGCCGCCGCGAGCACGGGCGGCTCAGGGGAGCCGACCAGCGGGAGCAGGGGCCGGCACGAGCAGGGGAGCCGGCGTGATTTTTTTCTTTTTTATGTCTTTTTTATTATTATGTGTTTATTAGTATTTTTAGTATTTGTCTTTATTATTATGTGTTTATTAGTATTAGTAGTATTTGTAATATTATTTGTAGTAGTAGTAGTAATAGTAGTAGTATTAGTAGTAGTAGGGATGGCACCCGCTGGGTTCGGGGTCGGGTCCGCCCCCCATACCCGCCCTGTTTAATTAGTCGGGTCTCATATTTTACCATACCCATGACTCAGATGGGTTCGGGGCCCCAACGGGTACCCGCCAGCGCGTGAGATGGGAGCGACGCTAGCGCATGCGGATCTAGTTGGTGAAAATGGACGCGTGCATGCATGTGTTGTCTCTAGGACTCCATATTCCATCGCGTGCATGTGATATGTGTTGTGTGCGTGCGTGGCCACGTGGGATGTGTGGTTAGGCATAAGATTATTAGGGATATGATTAGGGCTTAAAGAGGGTCTGTGGGTACGGGTTTGCCACCCCCAAACCCACTCTGTTAGACTTGGCGGGTCTAAGTTTTTACCAAACCCTCCCCGTTATTGCTTATGAGCATTGGAGTTACACGACCCCGCTGGCATTTGAGGTTAGGGATGGGTGCGGCAACGCGCACCATATAGGGACGATGGACAGGTATGACAAGACACGCCATATACGGACGATTGACGGGCGCGGCAACGTGCGCCATATATTAGGGTTTCTTCGAATTATAGTTTATATCCCTAGCCCGTCAAACCACGCCTACCTAACCTCCTCACTTGGCCGCTTCGACTCATCCGCTTTTCCCTTTTGCAGAAACTATGGAACCCAGAGACGAAGAAAAGGAAATGGTGCTTTAGGATATGATCAACGAGGAAGGCCATATCGATAATGACCTCGCTATATCTGAACAACTCTAGTGAGGGAGATCCGGGTTTCGACCAAACATACGACTCCGGTGAGGGAGAAGACGGCGAGGGAGAAGCCAGCGAGGTGCATATATATATATTAATTAAATAAGCCTTTGTTGTCTATATACATATATATTAACGCTCTTTCTTCTTTGAGCCCTCCGGATCGAGCAAATCTTCTGCAAAGAATAAATGAGGCCCTGCCAAAAATTTGGGAGACCATGAAAGGTATAGGATCGAAGAAGTCACTCTAGACGGCGAACCGAAGGCTCCCATTGATGCTGCAAATAAATTTATAAGGTAATGCGGCGTTATTGTTAGGGACTACATCTCGATCACCGTCAGAGAATGGAATAGGTCGTCAAAGGATTCGGAGTCTCTATATGTCGGTGACTTAGCCAAAGACACTCTTTGGAAAAAGCTCATGGTTAATTTCACCCTACTGAAGTTAGAGGTGGATCCAGATGACTACGATGCAGATGAGGAGATTCCAACTCAGGAGGAACTACAGAAACTCATGGAGCAAAAATTCAAGGAGTGGGCTCTTAAGAAGATGGCCCAACAATTCAACAACTGGAAGAAAAGATTGCACCTAGACTTTGTCGTGAAAGAAAAGACTATGGATTTCACTGGAGTGTATGAGAAGATAAAAGACTACTGGGATGATTTTGTGGCGTACAAGACATCAGGGCCAGCTAAGAAAAGGTCTGAAACGAATAAGAAAAATGTTGCTAAAAAGCAGTATCACCATACTAGGGGCAAGGTGTCTACAAGGCTAGCCAGCCTAAGTGGGAGAAACGCGAGCCCGAGCTAAGTGCTAAAGGGATCACCCCAGAGCCATACAATTGGATCGAACGGGTAAGGGATTGGTTTTATGGTTATGGGGGAACGTTGGACTCAGAAGGGAAGTGCATATATAACATAAGACATAAATAAACTCCCATACCCATCAAAGACATTAGAAATGCAGTATAGGTTGTTGAAGCTGGGGAGTTCATTCCTGATAGAGAGAATGACGAGCTCGCACTCGCCCTTGGGAACAAGGAACACAAGGGGTGAACACGAGGCACAGAAGGCTCCAAACCATGGAACCTTGGGTTTCCCGACATACGAAAAAAAAATCCTGATAGAAGCCGCCAAAGGAGAAAGGAAATGGAGGAAATTGAAGTAATGAAGCAGGCAGACCGGATGCGCAACATAGAACAACAATTAAAGCAGCATCATAATCAACTTGACAAACTTAGCCAACAAGCTATCGGCCTATCTCAGTGGCACATGGTAGACAAAGATGCCCTCGATGCTACTGGCCCATCCACTAATCAAAAAAGGAGCTTGGCTTCCACGGAGCTCCCCGGTGATGATGCTGATGATGCACCGACGATGTCTCCTCTTTGCTACCTAGTGGATGATATCATGGAGATGACACATTTTGAGCTGCATGTGAAAGTTGTCAACATAACCATGAAGGTGGCGGTCGGATATGCCATACCATTAGTTGGACCGGTACCAACTTACCATTGTTGTTCAGTTCCATAGGGCTACGCTATTGCCAGGGTGGATGAAGTTATGGACAGATTCACGCAGCTCAAGATCCAGCACGACCGTATTTGCCGCCGTGTCAGCCATCTCAGCCCATCCCAAAAGTACAAAAGGGTCAGGGCCAAAAGTGAAAGAGTAACCGATCATCGAAGTGTTGGGAATATGCCCTAGAGGCAATAATGAATGATGATATTCTTGTGTATTCATAAGGTTATGGTCCACGTATGAACTGCTGATATGTATCATCGAATATGTGATTTGATTGTGGAACTACATATTCATGTTGTTCATACTAATTGTCCTTGGTCATTAAGGTTGTGCCGGACACAAAACTTAGACCAATGTGAAAGTCGGCAGATGACTAGGTTCCACTTGTCATGGGCATGGAGATGCTATTCCGAGTTACACGGATTCGGCTAAAGAGTTTAGCGAGTCGGACTGACCCATATTGAGATGCAACGAACAAGTCGTCATTTGCATGTCTCAATCAATGTAATCCTTAGACCTGAGGTTATTGCACAATCCGAGTTGAGGATCTCCGACTTAGGTTCTATCAAACGTTGTTCCGTCACTAGGAAGTTATAAAGGCGGAGTTCGGTTCGACTGAGAATGAAGCTGCGTGATGTGAATAACCAAGATGGGATTTTGCCCCTCCATCCAGAGATATATTCTCTGGGCCCTCTCGGAATATATGATTCGGAGAGCATGGCCATGCGCGTCACGGTTAAGTGTTAACCGAGGCAGCCGACTAAGAGTTAGTCGGATGAATCACTTATCTCGGATCGAGAAAGAGAGTTGGACTATTTAAGGGATGACGATCATTTGCCTATAGTCCGACAAGGTATATCGTGAGGCAAAAGGGACTCAGACGAAAGTCGCATTGGAAGGTATGTCGTCATGACTTATTGGTACTTGGGAGTTGGCACGTTCTGCTAGGAGCCGCTACCAACTGATCGATCACGAGTGAGACTCGGAATCGTGTCCGGGTTACCATGAGCCTGTTGGGTCACACACTTAAGAGCGGGAGCTAGTTTGGGTTAGACCCAAACAGGAAACCTATTTGGGTTGGACCCAAATAGAGACATGGACTTAGTCAGCAAGTGAGACTTGCAGTGGCTAATATAGGCCTTTTTAGTGAATGGGCCACAAGTGAGTGGAGCCCACTTTCACTCCCTATATAAGCTGGGGGGCAGGTGCTTAGAGCACAAGGGTTAGGTCACTCCATGTGTTGGAAACCCTTGCCCCAGTCCGTCCTGTCGCCGCCGTACCGGACCTAGCAGTCCATCACCGGCGCTCCTCCTCGTAGTGTGGATACCGGTGGAGGTGCTGTACGTTACGCACTTCGACGATCGTGAAGAAGGAACGGATCGTGGATCGTGGAACCGGAACGGATCGCGAGGACTACACTGCATCAAGCGACGTGCTTCATCAATTCCGCAATTGCGCTTCTAGTGGTAATCCTCGTGGCCTTCTACCTGAGCTTGATCTTGGGATCACCGCGTAGGGAAAAAGTTTTGTTTATCTCTACGTGGCCCAACATTGGTATCAGAGCGTTAGCTTCTGGTTTTAGGCTCGAGATCGTGCATATGTGATATGCGGTTGGCGTTAGATTGGATCTAATTGCAGTTTTGGTGGTCGATCTATGAGATAGATCGGTTTTGTACAAAGTTGATTGGATCAACTATACTCGGGGGAATGGATGATCTGGTTTCCGTGATCTAACTGTCAAGGTCGTGGAACGACATACCCCTACCGGTCGGTTTCCGCCATCGGGGTAGACTGTGACACGTAAACCCGGATGCGGTGATCGAAGATCAAAAGGTTTGATCGAATCGGAGTCCGGATCGGATTTGGGTAAAATTGTTTTATCCGATGATGAAATCCATGTCCGGAATGGAGATGAGATCTGCGTTTTTGGAAAAATCGTGAGGCGCTGCCCCTTCGATCCCCGCCCGCTATCCGGCTAGTGGGACCGCCGGCTTCACCCTGTCGTAGCGCCTTAGATGTCGTTGCGAGTTTCACAACACCGGTAGATATCGTATCTATGCATAACTTGTTTTTGCAGGGTGATGTTGTGAATGGTATGGCTTATGTGCATGTGATGTGTGTAATCCATACGTGATCTGCGTATCACGGATTTTGTCAGCCGGCTGGAGCCTAGGTGCTGTCATCTTATTGTATAACGGCCTGCGTGTCGGATTCTCTGTGTAATTTAGATTACTAGCTAGTGTAGCTGTTTGGAGAATCCGTATGGCATGCAAGTCGGTGTACAAGTCGGCTACATGGTGTAAGCCGGCACGTGACAAGAGTTGACACGAGTCGGATTACAGCCTTTATGGAGATGGAGATCGCCATGAAGAGAGCCATACCATTTCACATTATAATTGCTTTATTTTGTGTTATTGTTATGTCTCTGTTTTACCTCTTTTAGATAGTTGGTAGAAAGTAATCCCTCAAAGAAGGTCTAGTCGGTTTCCCCGCCAGTGCTGCACCATCACAAGTCGGACATTTTTGGTAGTGGGCTCATAAAATTGAGGTGCTATCAATTCTTTCCGACTAGGTGGGCTCGAGTTGGACTCTTACAGCAGAAGCACTTGGTAATCTAGACAGGTCTATCACAACGGTTGTGGGACTTGGGGAAAGTCGGATGGGAGCCGGGGCATGTGATGCCACCCATCCAACAGGAGTCGTATGAGATACAATTGACAAGGAGTTGTCTACCTAGATCACTTGACGGCTAGCGGTGATGCTAAAGCTCACTAGTCGACTTGCTTATTTAGGGTCCTGAATCACTAAGTAACCATCGAAGGGGTGTTGGTTCTAGTGGGAGCATAAATATTAAAGTGTTTAATATGCTTGCTCTTTATGGATACATGTCTTAAGTGTTTTGCATATTTTCTGTTGTGGATCAATGGCACCTAGCAGTCTTCCTCAGATTTCCAGTTTTGCTTTGAGAACCATCTTAGAGAAAGATAAGCTGAATGGAACTAATTTCACCAACTGGTATCGTAATCTGAGAATTGTTCTCAAACAAGAAAAAAGATATCGTGTCCTAGACAACCCACTTCCAGCTGAGCCGGATGAGAATGCGACTGTCGTAGCCACCAATGCCTACCGTCGGATTTGTGATGAATCCACGGAAATTAGTTGTCTTATGCTTGCTCACATGGAACCGGACTTGCAGCAGAAGTTCGAGAATGTTGAGGCCTATGATATGATCGAAAGCCTCAAAAGTATGTTCCAGGCTCAGGCAAAGACTAAGAGGTATCAAGTCTCTCAGGCTTTGTTGAGCTGCAAGCTTAAGGATGGCGATCCACTGAGTCCGCATGTGATCAAAATGGTTGGTTACGTGCAGTCTCTGGAAAGACTTGGCTACCCCATTACGAAGAGTTCGCTACGGACATAATTCTGAACTCTCTTCCTAGTGCGTATGGCCAGTTCATATCGAACTACCACATGCATGGTATGGATAAGAAGCTCACTGAATTACATGGGATGCTCAAGCAGGCTGAGGCGGATCTCAAGAAAGGTGCCAGTCAAGTGTTGATGGTACAAAACAAGGCTAAGTTCAAGAAGAGTTCTTGGACTAAGAAGAAGAAGGCAAAGTCAAGAGGTAAGGCAGAGGACCCAGTCCAAAGCGCTTCCTCAGGGACTAAGCCATCTCCTACAGCCGGATCCACTTGCTTCTACTGCAAGTTGGATGGCCACTGGAAGAGGAATTGCAGCAAGTATCTGGCTGATAAAGCCAAGAGTGGAGGTGTGACTTCCGGCTCAGGTACGCTTGTTTGCAATGTTATAGACATTTATCTTGCCGATGCACCTGCTAGTTCTTGGGTATATGATACCGGATCAGTCATTCACATCTGCAACTTGTTGTAGGGACTGGTAAGAACTAGGAGCGTTGCAAGAGGCGAGGATGACATTAGAGTCGAAAACAAAGCGAGAGTCGCTGCGTTGGAAGTCGGCACAATGCAACTTCATTTACCTTCTGGATTCATAATGGAGCTAAATAATTGTTATTATGTTCCAGTGCTTAGTCGAAACATCATTTCTGCCTCATGTTTGAGGAGACAGGGCTATGAGTCAAATATTAAGAATAATGGTTGTTCTTTATATTTGAATGATATGCTTCATGGCTTTGCACCCGTCCGGGACGGGTTATTTATTTTGAATCTTGATAGTGAGTCTGTCTATAACATAAATGTGAAAAGGTTAAAACCAAATGATCTTAATATGACTTACTTTTGGCATTGTCGGCTTGGTCATATAAGTTGGAAACGCATGAAGAAGCTCCATGATGATGGACTCCTAACTTCGTTCGACTTGGAGTCGTTCGAGACATGCGAATCCTGCCTTCTTGGCAAGATGACCAAGACACCTTTTACAAAGAGTTGTGAAAGGGCGTCCGACTTATTGGGACTAGTACATAGTGATGTATGTGGCCCGATGAGCACGACAGCCAGAGGTGGTTATGAGTACTTCATTACCTTCACTGATGATTTGAGTAGATATGGATATATCTAGTTGATGAAACATAAGTTGAAAGCCCTTTGAAAAACTCAAGGAATTCCAGAATGAGGTACAAATCAACTTAGCAAGAAAATAAAGTTTCTTCGGTCAGACCTAGGAGGCGAATACATGAGCCATGAGTTTGATGACCATCTAAAGAGTTGTGGAATAGTTCCCCAACTCACTCCTCCAGGAACGTCGCAGAGAAATGGTGTGTCGGAAAGGAGGAATCGGACCTTGTTGGACATGGTACGGTCAATGATGAGTCGGACAGATCTGCCTTTATCATTTTGGGGTTATTGTCTAGAAACTGCAGCGTACACACTAAACAGAGTACCATCAAAGTCGGTAGAGAAGACACCACATGAGATGTGGACTGGCAAGAAGCCGAGTTTGTCTTTTCTTAAGATTTGGGGTTGTGAAGCTTTTGTCATTCGACTTCAGTCGGACAAGCTTACAGCTAAGTCGGATAAGTGTATTTTCGTGGGGTATCCGAGGGAAACCTTGGGTTACTACTTCTACAACCGAGAAGAGGGCAAAGTGTTTGTCGCTCGAAACGGTATCTTCCTTGAGAAAGAGTTTCTCAGTCGGGGAGTCAATGGGAGTACGGTGCATCTTGAAGAAATTCGAGAGATACCGGCTAGCAGCGAGTCGGCAAAAGCCTTAGAGGTTGATCCGGACGTGGTACCTAAGCCGGAAATTGCACCGACACTGCGAAGATCGGCCAGATTGCGAAGTGTTCGTGATGTATTGCTGTTAGACAGTGATGAGCCGACAACTTATTCGGAAGCAATGGTGGGTTCTGATTCCGAGTCATGGCTTGGAGCCATGAGATCCGAATTAAAGTCCATAGATGAAAATCAAGTTTGGAACTTGGTTGATCTGCCAGACGGTGCAAGACCCGTCGAGTGCAAATGGGTCTTTAAGAAGAAAACTGATATGGATGGAAATGTTTCTATCTATAAAGCACGGCTTGTCGCGAAGGGGTTTTGACAAGTTCAAGGAGTTGACTACGATGAGACTTTCTCTCCTGTGGTGATGCTTAAATCAGTTCGGATCATGTTAGCTATAGCAGCCTATTTCGACTATGAGATATGGCAGATGGATGTCAAGACGGCTTTCCTTAATGGAAATTTAACCGAGGACGTGTATATGATATAGCCCGAGGGTTTTGTCGATCCGGCAAATGCTGACAAGGTATGCAAACTTTGGAAATCCATTTATGGGTTGAAGCAAGCATCTCGGAGTTGGAACATTCGCTTTGATGAGGTAGTCAAATTGTTTGGTTTCATCAAGAGCGGTCATGATTCTTGTTTATACAAGAAGTTTAGTGGGAGCAAAGTAAACTTTCTGATCTTGTATGTGGATGACATATTATTGATTGGAAATTATGTCCAGATGTTGCAAGAGACCAAGGAATCGTTGGAAAAGAGTTTTTCGATGAAAGACTTGGGTGAGGCGACTTACATACTAGGAATCCGGATCTATAGAGATAGATCAAAGCGGCTCATTGGATTGAGTCAGAGTACATATTTGGACAAAGTGTTGAAGAAGTTCAACATGGAATCGTCTAAGAAGGGGTTCTTACTGATGTCCCATGGCGTAAAACTTAGCAAGACTCAGTGTCCTTCGACAACTGATGAGCGAAGTCGGATGAGTGCGATTATGTATGCTTCTGGAATTGGATCCATCATGTACGCTATGATTTGTACTAGGCCGGATGTTTCCTATGCTCTAAGTGTTGTGAGCAGATACCAGGCTGACCCTAGAGAAATCCACTGGGCAGCGGCTAAAAATATCCTCAAGTACTTGAGAAGGACTAAGGATATGTTCCTGGTTTATGGAGGTGAGGATGAACTCAGTGTAAAGGGTTACATGGATGCGAGTTATCTCACTGACTCGGATGATTCTCATTCGCAATCTGGATATGTGTTTGTGATAAACAGAGGGGTTGTGAGCTGGAAAAGTTCCAAGCAAGAAACGGTGTCTGCGTCAACGACAGAGGCTGGGTATATTACTGCCTCGGAGGCGGCAAAGGAAGCCGTTTGGATGAGGAATTTCCTCATGGATCTTGGTGTGGTTCAGGGCTCGTCCAATCCGTTAGACGTGTATTGTGACAACAATGGTGCTATTGCACAAGCCAAGGAACCTAGACAACACCAGAAGAACAAACATATACTCATGCGGTACCACCTTATTCGCCAGTTCATGGATCAAGGTGATATCAAGTTATGCAAGGTACACACGGATGCAAACATTGCGGATCCATTGACAAAGCCACTTCCACAGCCGAAGCATGAGGCGCACCTGAGAGCAATGGGCATCAGATGCCTGGACATGTGATGTCGGAAGATTGACTCTAGTGCAAGTGGGAGACTGTTGGGAATATGCCCTAGAGGCAATCATGAATGATGATATTCCTGTGTATTCATAAGGTTATGGTCCATGTATGAACTGCTGATATGTATCATCGAATATGTGATTTGATTGTGGAACTACATATTCATGTTGTTCATACTAATTGTCCTTGGTCATTGAGGTTGTGCTGGACACACAACTTAGACCAATGTGAAAGTCGACACATGACTAGGTTCCACTTGTCATGGGCATGGAGATGCTATTCCGACTTACACGGATTCGGCTAAAGAGTTTAGCGAGTCGGACTGACCCATATTGAGATGCAACGAACAAGTCGTCATTTGCATGTATCAATCAATGTAATCCTTAGACCTGAGGTTATTGCACAATCCGAGTTGAGGATCTTCGACTTAGGTTCTGTCAAACGATGTTCCGTCACTGGGCAGTTATAAAGGTGGAGTTCGGGTCGACTGAGAATCAAGCTGCGTGATGTGAATAACCAAGACGGGATTTTGCCCCTCCATCCAGAGAGATATTCTCTGGGCCCTCTCGGAAGATATGATTCAGAAAGCATGGCCATGCGTGTCACGGTTAAGTGTTAACCAAGGCAGCCGACTAAGAGTTAGTCGGATGAATCACTTATCTCGGATCGAGAAAGAGAGTCGGACTATTTAAGGGATGACGATCATTCTCCTATAGTCTGACAACGTATATCGTGAGGCAAAAGGGACTCAGACGAAAGTCGCATTGGAAGGTATGTCATCATGACTTATTGGTACTTGGGAGTTGGCACGTTCTGCTAGGAGCCACTACCAACTGATCGATCATGAGTGAGACTCGGAATCGTGTCCGGGTTACCATGAGCATGTCGGGTCACACACTTAAGAGCGGGAGCTAGTTTGGGTTAGACCCAAACAGGAAACCTATTTGGGTTGGACCCAAATAGAGACATGGACTTAGTCGGCAAGTGAGACTTGCAGTGGCTAATATAGGCCTTTTTAGTGAATGGGCCACAAGTGAGTGGAGCCCACTTTCACTCTCTATATAAGCTGGGGCGCAGGTGCTTAGAGCACAAGGGTTAGGTCACTCCATGTGTTGGAAACCCTAGCCCCAGTCCGTCCTGTCGCCGCCGTACAGGACCTAGCAGTCCATCGCCGGCGCTCCTCCTCGTACGTGTGGATACCGATGGAGGTGTTGTACGTTCGGCACTTCGACGATCGTGAAGAAGGAACGGATCGTGGATCGTGGAACCGGAACGGATCGCAAGGACTGCACTGCATCAAGCGACGTGCTTCATCAATTCCGCAACTGCGCGTCTAGTGGTAATCCTCGTGGCCTTCTACCTGGGCTAGATCTTGGGATCACCGCGTAGGGAAAAAGTTTTTTTATCTCTACGTGGCCCAACACGAAGCGTCTACCGGAGCCCCTCCCAAAAGTACCAAAGGTTGCTCCCAAGAGATCTAACGAATATACTGAAGAGAAGAATGTGGTGATCGCAAAGTCCCAAACGTAATAGTGGTTTGATAGCCTCAAGCGACCGAAAGAGCCATAGTTCCCCAGCACTAAAGAAGAAAAGCCAAAGTGCAAAAAATCACAAACCACAACTAGAGTCACTAGATCTCTGTTCTTTTCACAAACTACATATGGGTCCACCAGTTTCATTGCATGTGTGTTCTTTTCATTAACAATAGCTAGAGTCATTGCATGTCTGTTCTTCTCACAAACCACATGTGGATCTACCAGAGTCATTCCATCTATGTTCTTTTCATGAACCACATATGGATCCACCAGTGTCATTGCATGTCTGTTCTTCTCACAAACCACATATGGATCCACCAGAGTCATTGCATGTGTGTTCTTTTCACAAACCACATATATATGGACCCCCTAGTGTCATTGCATGTGTGTTCTTTTCATTAACCACAGCTAGAGTCATTGCATGTGTGTTCTTTTCACAAACCACATGTGGATCCACCAGAGTAATTGCATGTGTGTTCTTTTCATTAACCCTAGCTAGAGTCATTGCATGTATGTTCTTTCCACAAACCACATACGTATCCACCAGAGTCATTGCATGTGTGTTCTTTTCACAAACCACATATAGATCCACCAGTGTCACTACATGTGTGTTCATTTCACAAATAGCATATCGATCCACCAGAGTCATTGCATGAGTGTTCTTTTCACAAACCACATATGGATCCACCAGTGTCATTAAACGTGTGTTCTTTTCATGAACCACGTATGGAACAACTAGAGTCAGTGCATGTGTGTTCTTTTCACAAACCACATATGGATCCACCAGAGTTCAATGCATGTCTATTCTTTTCATTAACCACATATGGATCCACCAGAGTTCATTGCATGTCGGTTATTTTCATAAACCACATGGATCCACCAATGTCATTGCATGTGTGTTCTTTTAATAAACCACAGCTAGAGTCACTGGATGTGTGTTATTGTCATAAACCACATGGATCCACCAGTGTCATTGCTTGTCTGTTCTTCTCACAAACCACATATGGATCCACCAGAGTTCATTGCATGTCTATTATTTTCACAAACCAAATGGATCCACCAGTGTCATTGCATGTGTGCTCTTTTCACATACCACATGTGGATCCACCAGATCCATTGCATGTCTGTTCTTCTCACAAACCACCTGTGGATCCACCAGTGCCATTGAATGTGTGTTCTTTTCATGAACCACATATGGATCCACAAGTGTCATTGCATGTCTGTTCTTCTCACAAATCACATATGGATCCACCAGAGTTCATTGCATGTCTGTTATTTTCATAAACCACATGGATCCACCAATGTCATTGTATGTTTGTTCTTTTAATAAACCACAGCTAGAGTCATTAGATGTGTGTTATTGTCATAAACCAAATGGATCCACCAGTGGCATTGCATGTCTATTCTTCTCACAAACCACATATGGATCCACTAGAGTTCATTGCATGTTTGTTATTTTTAAAAACCACATGTATCCACCAGTGCCAGTGCATGTGTGTTCTTTTCATGAACCGCATGTGGATCCACCAGAGTCATTGCATGTCTGTTCTTCTCACAAACCACATATGGATCCACAAGTGTCATTGAATGTGTGTCCTCTTCATGAACCACATATGGATCCACCAGAGTCATTGCATGTGTATTCTTTTCACAAACCACATATGGATCCACCAGAGTCACTTCATGTGTGTTCTTTTCACAAACCACATATGGA
Organism: Avena eriantha; assembly: GCA_910589775.1. NCBI lineage: Eukaryota > Viridiplantae > Streptophyta > Magnoliopsida > Poales > Poaceae > Avena > Avena eriantha. The sequence goes on along the minus strand of OU342744.1, from coordinate 30,966,046 downwards.
TCCACCAGAGTTCATTGCATGTCTGTTATTTTCACAAACCACATGGATCCATCAGTGTCATTGCATGTGTGTTCTTTTCACAAACCACATGTGGATCCACCAGATTCATTGCATGTGTGTTCTTTTCATGAACCACATATGGATCCACCTGTGTCATTGCATGTCTGTTCTTCTCACTAACCACATATGGATCCACCAGAGTTCATTGTATGTCTGTTATTTACATAAACCACATGGATCTACCAATGTCATTGCATGTGTGTTCTTTTAATAAACCACAACCAGAGTCACTTGATCTGTGTTATTGTCATAAACCACATGGATCCACCAGTGTCATTGCATGTATGTTCTTCTCACAAACCACATATGGATCCACCTGAGTTCGTTGCATGTCTGTTATTTTCACAAACCACATGGATCCACGAGTGTCATTGCATGTGTGTTCTTTTCACAAACCACATATGGATCCACCAGAGTTCATTGCATGTCTGTTATTTTCACAAACCACATGGATCCACCAGTGTCATTGCATTTGTGTTCGTTTCACAAACCACATGTGGATTCACCAGAGTCATTGCATGTCTATTTTTTTCCACAAACCACATATGGATCCACCAATCTCATTGAATGTGTTTTCTTTTCAGCAACCACATATGGATCCACCAGAGTCATTGCATGTGTGTTATTTTCACAAAACACATATGGATTCACCAGAGTCACTGCATGTGTGTCCTTTTCTCAAACCACATATGGATCCCCTAGTGTCATTGCATGTGTGTTCTTTTCATTAACCACAACTAGAGTCATTGCATGTGTGTTCTTTTCACAAACCACATATGGATCCACCAGAGTTCATTGTATGTCTGTTCTTTTCATTAACCACATATGGATCCATCAGTGTCATTGCATGTGTGTTCTTTTCATTAACCACATATGGATCCCCTAGTTTCATTTCATGTGTGTTCTTTTCATTAACCACAACTAGAGTCACTGCATGTGTGTTCTTCTCACAAACCACATATGGATCCACCAGTGTTCATTGCATGTGTGTTCTTTTCATGAACCACATATGGATCCACCAGTGTCATTGAATGTGTGTTCTTCTCATGAACCACATATGGATCCTAACCTTAGCAGAGCCCTAACCTTAGCCCCTCAATGGTGGCCGTTAGACCGAGTCTTCTAGAAGGCACACCCTAAAAAAGTTGTTATGCATGACGATTGTTACATACCGTTCGATCGGGGCGCTTGGACGATTGGGATTCTTCGTACGAGCGATCCGCAAGTAGGCTGTTCTGCGACATGATTGGCCATGCTTACTCCCCGCTTGCTTTGGCCAAACTGGCAACACCGGGCGCTCCCCTTCTGCGAGTGTCACGACTCACGAGTTCCGTGGGCCATATGCCAGTGTCACATACCCTTCACTTCTCTTCCTCCCTGTACTTCTCTTCCTTCCCCTCGAAGCCACTTCCCCCACTTCTCTCACATCCTGTCATAGCCGCAAGCCGACAGCGCCTCCAGCTATCACTCCCGCAACCACCCCAGTCCCCCACCATCCACCCCACCCCTCTCACAATGGGTTCAAGGGGAGATGGTGAGGAAACGCGTCGTGAAGACAGGGACGGTGATTTCGATGTGAGTAGTCACATTTTTATCTCTATCATCTGTGGCCAATTATCTATTTTGAGATAGATCTACTATGTTTACTCATGTGCGTATGATGTGTTAGGCCAACCAGACGCTGTACGACTCCGACTATCACAGTTTAGCGGATGAAGACAGTCCTCCTCTATGTAAACATGTTTATGTGCCCGCTAAATTTGTAACATTCGAAGGACGAAACGCAGGCAGGAGGTTTTTATGGTGTCAAGGACACCATGCAATGATACAAGGAAGAAGTTGCGGTGTTGTCAAATGGATAGATCCAGAGTGGCCCAAATTGATGCAGAAAACGCTGGACAAACTATGGGATATGACTGTCGAGTTGAGAGAATGCATAGTCATATCACTTCTTGACAGTGCTAAGATGAAGCTATGGGACCCAGTTGACACAACCAAGCTTAACCGAGATCTCACGAGGGTGCAAGACAAGCTTAGCAAAGTCGAGAAGGAGAGGGCCATGGCGTTGGCCCTAAAGGCTAAAGCAGAGCAAGAACTGACTCAAGCAAGGAATGATCTTCACCAGGATAAAGTCCTATAGTTCACAACTACAAGTATTGATAAGTTCATGAGGATAAATGTAGAGAAACAATTGAAGCTGTGCAAGGATGATGCTAAAAGGAAGGAGCATACGATTCGATCCTTGCTCTCGCAGGAAGTGCGCATCGGGCTAAGATTAGGAAGATCAAGGAGATGTGTGATAACTAGTTCTATTTAGCTTGAGCTCCGTACTTTTTTTAAGTTATAATAGTAGTACTTGTACATACTAGCGGTCTGAACTAGTGTCTCGTAGTTCTAGGAGAAAAAAATGGTCGCTCGTTAATCTGTCTTAACCCTGCATCACTTCCTTTTGTTTGATGATGGTGGTACTCTGACATTGGTGGTTTGTTTAAATGTAATCTACGTGGATTGTGCTGCATGCAAATGGCACAACCACAATTTATAATGTGGAAGCACGTGCAGGAGTTGAAACAAGTTGCTGCTTCGTGGAGTGTAGCAGCTTAAATAATTTATTTTTGTGCCACTTACATTCCATCGAATTTGGAGACCTCCTGCCCCTGGGCAATCATGGAACCGGTGCTACGTGTTTTCAGATAGTAGTGGCACAATCACAATTTCGGATTCAACTACTGACTCGGGCGTTTCCAAACCCTAAGTCGCGGTACATTTTACTCCGAGAACGTGTGTAGATTGTTCCGCCCGACAAGTTCCATGCACAGAGCTCCATAATTTAACCGAATTACATATATATAGGTTCAAGTTCAACACACTAATATGCATCTTCATTGCCAGTAGCCTTCTTCCCCAGCCTGGGTGCCAAGACTTCACTTCCACTGGCTTCTTCATTTCCTGCCTTCTTCCTCTTCCTCGGTGCCAATTTTCTTAGCTTCACGTACTCTGCATCGCCAAGACAGTCAGCACCAGAATCATGTCCAGCATCATCTTTCCACTCGTTTCTATTTTCTTCGGGCAGCAAAATGACTGACCCGGCAGTAATGTTTCTAACCTTGCGTCGCTTCCTATCAAAGAAATAGGAATGTTGCATAACTGTCTAATATCTACAGAGTAAATAAAACAAAAATTACAATTCAGCACAAACATGGTGAACCCCAAGAGACTTTTGCTTACCAGGAGCTAACTGGGTTCGAGCGACCGCCCTTTCCAAGAATAGAAGGGTGACTCCCAGTTGCAGCAGCTTTTACATCCAGTACATCACAATTCAGCTCAAACATGCAAGCCGAAGCATACCTTTTCATCAACCCAATTAGTTGACTGTCACACGTTAGAGGAACCATGATGCCTCGTTCATCCATGAAGCTGAAATTTGCAGTCTGCTTCGGCCATATTTCATCATGATTACGCACAGCAACAACCATACTAGGGATAGTGCAGAACTGTGCAGGCGCTTCTTCCATCGTGATACAATGGTGTCCATACCACTTGCCATTCACCCTTGCTGATTTAGATTCGTACCTGAAGAGGGCTACCGTAACAGGTAAGGGTGGTCCGCGGAGATCCCACTTGACAGAAAACTATGGACAAAATATGTTTGTCAGCGTTGGGCTAACAAACAATTTTAGGTTCAGTAGCCAGCTAGCAGTTATAGTTAGTGCGAATAGCAAAGATAAGGGTAGCTCACCCGCATGTAGCCAGAACTTCTTCTTCCTTGGTAGTAGGATCTGCCATCCTCCGAGCTGCTTAGCTCGTCGGCAGCGGAGGCGGGCTAGAGACTCGCAACGGCGGCTACGACATGCGCCATTGGATCTCAGGATCAGCGAATGGGCGTAACAACTTGGCACCAGAAGTCAAATGTCTAAAGGGATCGTTCTGCCTGGAGGAAGGATTTCGACGCCGCCGGAGCTAGGGGAAAGGAGGGAATGGATTTGTGAAATTGGTAAACCGCGTTGGCGCTCGCGTCACGGACAGATGACCGACATGTCAGTCCTGACCGTCTACTTCACGGGCAGTTTAACGAAATGTTTGAATTTGGTAGGGGTGAGATGAATTTGCGTCGAAATGGCCCCTCTCGGTACTTGGCGGCCCAACTTTTCGAAACGCGGCAATTTCAGGCAACTTAGGTACCGTGATGCACTCGCCCGGGAACTTTGGTACCGCAAACGAACAATCTCGCGACACAGCAGCTCGGTTTTGTGCAGCAGTATACACCTTGTGCATTTGCTTCTCCATATCCACCTCCAGGACAGGACATGTAGTATCAAGGTGTTCCTCATGTTCAGGCTGAGGAACACTCAGTTCAGCTGGAGGTAACTGTGCCCGTTAACCACGGACAGGAAATTGTTTCAATAGGGAAGAAAGCTAAAAAGGTGGTTAGATGTTGGAAGTGCACGGTAAATACACATGCATCTAAGGACTATAAGGTGGTTCATTACTGTTACATCTGTGATAATTCTACCCATCCAACTCTGAGATGCCCTGTGCTTAAGCAACTGCATCCTACTCCCTATATGGCTGGTATTGGCAATGTGCTGACTTTGTTCTCTCGGATTCCTGATAGTGTGGTTCGTGATCATCTAGCAGATAATTAGACTCCCATAGCTCTTGTGCGTGTTTTTGGACATATGGTTTCCGCAAATGTTGATCAGCGACAAATTTCTAGGAGATGTCATGTTCATGATAGATCGAATTGGGAGGCTATACCTTATGGAGAGACTACCTTCTTAGTGAGATTCCCGTCCTTTGAGGATCTTGACAGGGTGGATGGGATTCAGGTTTCCGTTCCTCTAAGCACCACTCAACTTTCTCTCTCTATTTACCGGACGTAGGAAGTACCACACAAATTTGAGCTCAAGCAGGTTTGGCTCCATGTCGAGTGAGTTCCCCATTCTTTGCGCTCATTCTGGGTTTATGGGTTGTTGGAGGTCTCATGGGGACAACTCTGGACGTTGATTTGTTCAGCTTGCGGAAGCGTGGAGTCATTCAGATACTTGTTGCTATGACTGATACAAAGGTTTTCTTGAAGTTGCATGATTAGTTGGGCCATTATCTCTTGTCTGATGTTGTGGTTAAGCTTAAGGCTTTGAGTTTCATTTTTGGTTGGAGCCTGATGGTTATGTTCCGGAGACTGAGTTTGTACCTTTCTTGTGGGGAAAGAGGGATGATGATCCTGAAGATGATGCCAATGCTAGTCTGATCCGGTTGGTGGCTTGCAGAATGCTGGGTCTGGCTCTTCTTCGGCCTGTTCTAGATAGGGGGGTTCGGCACCAACCAGACAGGGGGATTAGTTGGACATCTTTGTGCCGACGACTACACCTCCCGTGACAACCCCTACATCGAGACAGGATCCTATGCATGTGATTGCGGCCACTCCTTTTAATGTTAACCCCTCTACGCAGCATGGAAAGGAACTCTTGGAGGCACTTCCGTTGGGCTCTCCTCTTCAAGGTGGTAGGCCTGTTTTGAGCTTGCCTCGTGTCTCTCCTTCTCAGCTACAGGAAGCCCTGCATGTGTCATGTGATTCTGCTGGGAAGACTCATGCTTCCCCTCTGTCGGCGTCCCCCACACAATGTAGACGTAACATGTTGGGTCGATCTATTCTATGGCGGGTGGAACCGGTGCTAGAGCCGGTACTGCAGGAGGTGGTCGGTGGGTCTTCGGCGCGGAGGCTAGCCCAGGAGGGGCTGGTCCGCGATGGTGCCCAGGTGGTGTAGCCCAGCTCGGCGATGGCCCAGGGGCTGGGACCTGTGGCGGCCACAAGACCCGCCTTTGCCATGGCCTTCCTCGCTACCATATCTTCCCAAAGCGCCCCAGACATCACCTGAGAAGGAGTTCAATGCATGGACGCTCCGCCACCAGCCCCAGCAACGCGCCGCGGCGCCCATCCTCGCTCCTCTGCCTCCGGAAGTTTCCTCCTCCCCCACCCTCTCTTCCTCCCAGCCGTCTCCGTTCCATGGCCACGTGGCTAGGGAGCTCGGGATGTCGATGGGTGACATGCTGCCCGTGCGTGGTGGCGGTGTGACCACGACGTCGGACTCCCGCAGCCATGGCCTCCAGTGACCGACAAATGCTACCTAGGGTGTCTAGCATTGCTACTACATTTTTCGGTCTTTGCTAGTCTAGTTGGGCAGTGCTGCTACTTTTGTTCTTCGTCGTAGCTATGGGTGTTTGCTACTTTAGAATATTGTTTTGCTACATATTCATATTTGTTTTGCTACTTTCGCACATTTTCTTTGCTGCACCAGCTCTTTGGTCTTGCTACGAGGTCTGCGATTAGAGTCGCCGACGATATCGGTTTTATGTACGAAGTTGGTTTTGCTACATTTGTATAATTTATGTGCAACAATCGTTATGTGCTTTTCCTACAATACCACAAAGTTGTTGCTACAATGTCTCCGGCAGGTTTTCCGGTGAGGTCTTGCAGCTAAAGTCTCCGGCGAGTTTCCGGTGAAGTCATTTTTTGCTACACTAGTATATTTTGTTTGCTACCATCATTTGGTGGTTTTTGCTATAATAGCATACAGTTTTTGCTACGAGATTTCGGGCAAATCACTTGGCAAAAGTCTCCGGTGAAATCAATTTTGCTAATTTTTTTGCTGCATAGTCTCCGGCGAAACTCCGGTGAGGTCTCCGACGAGATCTGCATTTTTGTTTTTTATCTCGTAGACGAATTTTTTTGCTACAAGCGGGGCTTTTTTTAAGCGAAAATCGGTTTTTTAGCCAAAGTGGAAATGAGTTTTTTTAGGACACGTGTCAGCCTTGGGACAGGGGATGCTATCCCCGGAAGACGCCTAGTACTACCCTACTGTTTTTGAGAAAGACGCACGTCACTTGGCTGGACGTTCCGCGTCGGATGGATCGATCGGTCGATATCTTTGAAGTTCAAGTAGGTCATGTTCTCGTTGCATGTCGTACGTAGTACACTACGTGCCATCGCGTTTTGACTTTCTCAAGCAACTAACCCCGCAACCACTCGGACTCGGACCACTTTATCCGATGTAACCGATTCTTCTCACAGTAGAAGTCGGAGTCGGCAAGTCCCCGATCAATATAAGCACGGAGGATCGGTGCGGATGATGCACAACGCAAGCCAGGTCTCGTTCACGATCACGAGAGAGGCTAGCGAGACTACAATAGTGGCGGCCGATCGACCCAGCATGGCCATGGACGACATGGATAGGCAGCTGTTTCGACAGCAGCACGGCTGGTCCTTGCAGCTGCAGAGTGGCCAGGAGATCAGGCTAACCCCAGGGCCCAAGGAGGCCAGCGAGCCCCTCTGCGTCACCGACGTCTTCGTCGTCGACCCGGAGAGCGCTGCCGGCCAGGGCGTCGTGGCTGCCTGCGTCGAGATCGGCACACGGAACGTCATCCTCGCACTGCTGTCAACGGAGAAGCCCCGCGTGAAGCTGCAGACCCCAGTGGAACTGGACGAGGAGTTCTGCTTTTACCTGATGCGGCCGAGAGGGGAAGGTGACACCGACGCCGATGCTAACACCGATCCAGTCGTCGTCCAGTTCCAAGGTTACGCGCTGCCATCCGCGAGCACGATGGAGGAGATAGAGGAGGAGGACGAAGAGGATGACATGATCGACGAGGAGAACCGTGAGGAGGAGGAGGAGGAGGAGGAGGAGGAGGAGCAGATGGAGAGTGACGACGAGGACGCGGAGGATGACGAGGATATGACAAGTTCCGACTTCGAGGGCTACGACAACAGGGATGACGGGGATACGTGCGGGCTCCCATTTGGAACCGTGATCGACGACGGGCCAAACAGGGGCGACGAAGAGGAAGACAGGAACGATGACGCTGGCGGGCGCGTGGCTAAGGCTAGCAGAGGCGGCAGGAACAAGTTGCGCCACCACAGGAGCTTCGTCACGGAGGCCGAGTGGCGGTACCATGCGGCGCGCATCGGCGTGGAGCACGGTCGCCGATTGGCACCAGAAGTAGTAGTCTTGGGAATCTTTGTGTTCCTCTATCTGATAGGGATGCTCGTACTGTTCATCGGATGAAGTGCGCTGTGTGTTCATAATTGCAACAAAGTCACTGTGTTCAATCCGGAGGAATTTGTATGTTAAGACTATATATGAGCGGTTGTGCAGCTGTATATCATCTTGTGAGTAGCTTTTTCTGTGAGTTCAGAGAGCTTTGTTAATGGAGTGACATGATTACGGTCACTAGAAGAGTGTCAGATTGAAAGCACGTGTTATAGTTGTTGGCCTAGACCCGATAGTACTTTCGTCGGACGTTGCGATGAGACGACCTATAACAATCTTCGTAGACGTCGAGTACTTTCCGACGGACAATACGAAGAATCTCCGGCAAGACACGCACGCGCAAGCTAGCCTTGACTAGTTCTTTCAGCTAGGCTAGTTGTTCACGTACGTGATTGATTACGCTGCTAGATCACGCCGGTAGCTCTCACGTAATACAGCACCAAATCGATCTTGGCCAGAGGCTCGTATCGAGCCTTGCAATATTATTTCTCAATCGCACAATAGATTACAGATACTACACACACAATATATATATATATATATATATATATATATATATATATTAGTTTTGTTGTATCTAGCCTAGTAGAATTAGGACTCCTAATTCTTACCTTAATCGGCTACACAAAACATACTCGGATACGACTCCGTATACACGCATACAGTGATTATTGCTAACAATCACCCCCTAAGCACTGTGTGCACCTCTTTACATCCACCTGGTCCCAAATGCGCCAACTGCTTCTTGTCGACGTTATCCTTGGCATTGCTTTCGCTGTTCCAGGTAGCTTCCAGGTCACCAACTTTGCTTTTATCGGCTTGTCTTCCGCTTGACGCCAACAGTCCTCCTTATCCGTGTCATCGGTCTTCATCGGTTCCTTGATGAATAGGCATTGCTTCTTGTGCTTCATCTTCATCGGATTACTGACTGTCTGAAGTCCTTTTTTTCAGATAGTAGTCCAACACGCGTTTCATGCGTGCTCGCGTCGGTCGTAGTCGGCTCGGCTCCAGCACACTAGGAGGCGATATGACATACTCTTATGTGTCCGACAACACACTTGTTTTTTCACTTGCTTCCGCGACCACTGCCAAAACCACACTAGCTTTTGGAGTTGCCAAACCTCCGGATTCTGGCGAGTTTTAAAGTGTGTTGCCTTGTAGTCGATTTGCTCCTATTACAAAACCTGGGATGCACCCCCCCTGTTTGCTTTCTGGACTTTCTGTCCCGCTTCCTGGGCTAATGATGCCACCTCCCGGCACCATGTCACATTGCCCTTGGATTTCTGGGCACTCTTTTGCCCCAAGCTCCTCACGTGAAGCTTCTCCTACTTGATCTTTTTCTGCTCCAATTTCTGGGATGGATGCCCCTGAACCTCCTGGTAGGACCTTTTCTTTTAGTCCGTCTCCTTCTGGCGTTTCTGGGCCGCCAGCGTCTGGACCTTCCCATGGCCCGGTCTACACACCTACCAATTGTTGGCCCAGACCCGACAGTACTTTCGTCGGGACGTTGCGATGAGACGACCTACAACAATCTTCGTAGATGTCGAGTACTTTTCGACGGACAATACGAAGAATCTCCGGCAAGACACGCACGCACAAGCTAGCCTTGACTAGTTCTTTCAGCTAGGCTAGTTGTTCACGTACGTGATTGATTACGCTGCTAGATCACGCTGGTAGCTCTCACGTAATACAGCACCAAATCGATCTTGGCCAGAGGCTCGTATCGAGTCTTGCAATATTATTTCTCAATCGCACAATAGATTACAAGGGTACTACACATGTATATATAGTAGTTTTGTTATATCTAGCCTACTAGAATTAGGACTCCTAATTCTTACCTTAATCGGCTACACAAAACCTACTTGGATACGACGCCGTATACACGCATACAGTGATTATTGCTAACAATAGTATCGGATCCACTGGCTTATTTAGCACATAAATGAGCTGCTTGATCAGCATCACAAATCATAGTACGGGCTGAATAATAATCACAAGTTCCTACGACCGCCAGCGCTCGACGCATCGGCACCGATCGATCAGCAGAACCACGGTCCCCCGTCGTCACCACCGCGCCGTTCGTGCAGCACCATCCCAGCAGGACGATTCGGCCGGACCTTCACCAGTCTGTCCGCTGCCAATTAAAACACAACATGCCGCTGCTGGTCAGTCAGGCAGCTGATCGGTCGATCGAATCAGAAGTCTCCCAGTCAGCGCTTACCTAGCTCGTAGAAGAGCTCGCCGACGTTTTGCGCCGTCTTTGCCGACGTCTCCAGGAAGAATAGGCCATTTCGTTCCGCGTACTCCAACGCTTCCTGTCATCTCTTCTCTACTATCTAAAAAGAACTACGCCCCTTGGTCGCACATCCCCGTGGCTACTCCCATTGCTTTCCATCGTCAAGCATTAAAATTCAGAACCATACCGTGATTCTCGCATGCCGTAGATATCGCCGCCAATCAATCCATATTCAGTCCAAACAAAACACCCCGTTAAACGTAGGGTCAACGATGGCGCTACTCCTTCCTATCATGTCGATCCAGCATCGACGTCGTCCTCCCCTCCTACGGTGCGCCATCCTTCCCACTTCTGGCTTGCGTGCGGCGTAGCCTCTTTCATCCGGAGGGAGGAACCGAACCGCCGGCAGCCGATCCCCCATACTTGGAGATCTTGCAAGATCTCGCTCGAATCCGCCATGGAATACACATCGGAAGAGGAGCAGGGTAGAGGAAGAACACTAGATGTGAGGGGACGAGGCCACTCATACAAGCGTGAAGTGTCGTCGTGTAGTCAAACCAATAGACGAGGTGTGTCGGGGCTGCGGCATGTGCCGAGAAGGTTGACGGGGACGGCACGTTCTTCCACAACCAACAGGTCAGAGGGCCTCTGCAGCGCGCCACCCCTGGGTCCATCCAGCGCACCTGAAGCCACAGATCAACGGGTTGGAGAGGGGTGGAGCAGGAGGGGAAGAGCTGCTCGCTGGAAAATTGACCGTTTCCAGACCGAATATTTCATTCGTCCGATGGTAATAAAGCCAGATTTGAGCATGTGAACACCGAACGAATGGAGATGCTCTCGGGTGGTGGACAAAAAGAGCAAACGTGTATGAAGGGTCACAGCGGATTGACACGAGAGCAACTGGTTCGGAAGTGACACGCCAAATGCATATTCAAATAAAAGCGGTGCATGCGAACAACAAACAGGTAAAAAAGACAAATACCATGGTCCCTGGTCCAAACCACTTAACAGCAGGGGCGGATCTGCACCCAGGGCAGCCTGTGCTGTAGCCCTGGGCTTAGGATCAAAACTGCACTTAAATTCGTTTAAAAATTGGTAAAGTTTGTGTAAAAAAAGGTAGTTCAATGCTTAAACACAAGGGCCAGCCCGGGGCTTGGCTCATTTCTCGGTCCGCCCCTGCTTAACAGCTATGGGCACCCCAACATAACACCAAGACAACTCACGTGTTAACACCAGTTGAACCTGGCTTCACAGAAAATTGCACGGCGCACGAAACCAACTTCACATCAAAAAATAAAGGGCACAAAACTGTTACTCCCTCCGTTCAGAAATATAATTATTTTAGCTTTGTAAAATGAATGTATCTAGACACTTTTTAGTGTATAGATTCGTAGAGAACCTATACACTTAAAATTCGGGTATATGTCCGTATTTGACATAATATATACAAACTTGTCTATATTTTAATGCAATCGCCTGAATTCGTCTAAATTTCACCGTGTTGCTCAAAATTTGGCTAAAGTCAGAAACTCGGCCTGGAAACACAAGTGAGAAACTGACCGTTTCTAGAGTGAATATTTCATCCATCCGACGGTAACAAAGCCGGATTTGGGCCCGTGAACACCAAAGCCAGTGGAGATGCTCTCAAGTGGTGGACAAAAAGAGCAAATGTGTCCGAAGGGTCACAGCGGGTTGACACGAGAACAACTGGTTTGGAAGTGACACGCGAAATGCATATTCAAATCAAAGCGATGCGAACAACAAGCAGGTAAAAAACGACAAACACGGTGGCATGCCATGCGAAGCAATGAGCACGTACCATGACGATCCCTGGTCCAAACTACTCCCTCCGTTTCAAAATATAAGATGTTTTAGCTTTGTAAAAAGAGTGTATCTAGACTCTTTTTAGCGTGTAGGTTCAATCCAAATCTAGATGAACCTATACACTAAAATTAGTCTAGATACTTCACAAAGCTAAAACATCTTATATTTTGAAACGGATGGAGTACTTTACAGCTATGGGCACCCCAACATAACACCAAGACAGCTCAGGTGTCATCACGTGTTAACACTAGTTGAACCTGGCTTCCTAGAAAATTGCACGGCGCACCAAACCAACTTCACACCAAAAAAGAAAGAGCACAAAACTGTTACTCAATCCGTTCAGAAATATAATATATTTTAGCTTTATAAAATGAATGTATCTAGACATTTTTTTAGTGTATAAATTTGTAAAGAACCTATATATACTAAAAAGCATCTAGATAGTTTCGATTCACAAAGGTAAAACGTCTTATATTTCTGAACAGGCACCAGGCTGCCTCAAAAAACTGAGAAGCTTACAAGTTTAAGAGGTTTAGATATTTTCTAGGGGCAATAATAAAGCTGTTGTTAACCGCGTCATGCTGATGTCCGGTATCAACAACCACATTATATATCAAGAACATCTCCGACTCTGTTATTGGTAAGCGGAATTTTGTGATACAGCAGATCATGTTAGGGAACATGAAACACTAACAAATACTACTCCAACATCGAAGTAGTTGGAGCTTGAAAAATAAAAAGAAAGATGGACATGTTAAGATTGGATGTACTTCATCAATCATCACACAACGACGTGGGGTGGGATCTCTAGAGGTGAAGAGGGCGTCTTCCATCGGCGGTTGTTGCGCACCTCGCATAGGACCCACGGCTCCTCCTCTTGATCTTGCGGGATGCTGTACTCGATCATCACCCACTCCGTCTTGACCTTGTCCGCCGTGTAGTACGTGAAAAAGCTGCTGTAACCGACGGGGCCGCTGTCTCCCACCACCTGGCTGCGAGGCGGGCACGGTCTCCACAAACCGCCATTGTGGTGCCGGCGCAGCAATTTCCTCCCGCCGCGGTGACGTACTTGGCTAAAGAAATACCAGCTGTTCTGCGGGCGTCCGGCCACCAGCTCGTCGGGGGTGTCGGAGTAGAGGTCGGCGTCCTTGACAAGGTGAGCGACGTCCTCGTCGAGAGGCTGGCCGGCGATCTTGGGGCGGAGCATGCGCTCGATGAGCTCAACTTGCGCTAGCTTGACCATCGATCTTGATATATATACGTACTATACTAGGTTTGCTTCTGGGTAATTAGACGTTGCCCAATGCACGGGTAGATCTTTCAGCCAAGGTTTACGTTTTTCTTTCTCTGGCAGGTCGCGCTGCTCTTATATGGTCGAGCCGTGGTAGTCTGAGTCGGGACGCAGCAACTTGTGTTGTAGACAAAGTCGGATAAACGCAGGACCGCTTTTTAGAGCAGATCGATCCTGCTAGCGGGTGGATGCATGCAGATGCAGGATATGCAGGGTCGTACGTATACGGTATATACGTACACCGCTGCGTTCGTTGCTTGAAGGTCTCCTGCGCGCGCGCGTTACTTGCACGCACGTACGTCTCCAACACGTACGAGAGACTACGTGCTATCCTAATTGTAATTACCGATAGCTTGTCATCGAAAATGGTGATTCCATGTGAATTTATTGCTTATTTATGAACATCATAAAATCAAAAAATAGGCCAAGTTTATGTGCCATCGTCTTTGAAGCGGGGGTTTCACAGAACAAGTCTATAATATTTATGCCGGATAGCCCTGCTCGTGAATCTACCAGATTTTCCTAGCTATTCTGGGCGGTGTGGATCGCTGGCGGCATTCACCGCTCGTATACCTTATTATTTTAAACGTAGCCTACCCAGTGTTGAGCGTCTCCGATGAGTTTTCCTTGATGACTCAGTGGTTGCTCGAATCTCCCGTTGTAATCCGTTTGGGACATTTCGAGCAGCGGGATATCGATTCGTTGCCTAGGGTTTGCTTGCTTGTGATTTTCACAGTTTGCAGCGGTTCTTTTTTGTATCTGGTCTAGGGGTGTGATTTGTTTCCTTATTCAACTCGTACTCCATGATCCCAAAAATGTGTTGCATATAATTTTTAGTCATAGTCTAACTTTGTAGATTTTTTTTTAGGAAGTTCCTCTGATTTATTAATAATCATCAGTAGTAGTAAGAAGAATCCTAAAAGTAATAAACATTACAAATTGATCTATGGACCACCCAGTGATGACTACAAACAGTACCACGATCTGAAGACACGCCGCCATCCTCGTCCCTCCATCACCGGAGCCGGACAAAATTGTCGTAGTAGAGTTTGTTGTAATAGACAGATGGGAAGTCATCGTGCCAACGTTCGAAAGGACGACCAGTGCACTAGAGCAGCAATTGATGACATCCGTAAATCGGAAGAGACTGGCTTGAACTCACACTAATAAACACGAAAACGGACCAAATCTCAGGAGATCCATCGGACACACGACTCTACGCATCCTCCGTCGGTGCTAGATGCACCAGCGAAGCTAGGATATGACGGAAAGGACTTTATTCCGACTTCAAGATATAGCCGTCACCTCAACATCTCGAGAAAGACGCTGAAAAAGACGTACCGGTTCAGCTACGTCCATGCATGTACCATATATAAAGACAAACATAGCAATCTTTGCAATACCCAATGCATACAGCATGAAAATATATTTCACGGTGGCTCTCATATATAGTATTATAAAATGAAGTGTGTAACGCCCGAACGTTAGGAAATTCGCAACCCAGCGCGACGTCCTGCTAGCCGTGCATGCAAAGCACCGACGGCAAGGTATTTTTGGTAAAAACAAAATAAAATAATGCCATAAAAAATAGAAAAATCGCTGACAACTTATGTTTGTGTGTGCTCTGAGAGACTAGAAAGGACACGTTTTCTCCTTAAATTTTGGATATAAAATTAATATTTTAAAGAAAATTGATAGTTTATCATGTACTACACATGGTGTACCCATGCATGGAATTTGTAAAAGGAAAGAAGTGTGTACATATAAATAGCACGTGCAGATATAACTAGCTAGCAAATAGCAATTGGCCATACGGTAGGCATTGATGACATACTCGTACGTGTCATTCGTGACAGCCGGGGAGTGTAGATTTTTAATCCGTGATGTGGTAGCTGATATTCGATGGAGGTCAGAAGATTTTTTTTGACGAAATTTCACTGATCTAGTAATAATCATCAACAACATTATAAAGAGTCCCAAAAGTAATATAAATCACAAATAGGTAATTAGATCACCTAGCGACGACTACAAACACTGACACGAGCCGAAGGCGCGCCGCCGTCCTCGTCCCTCCATCACCGGAGCTGGACAAAGCTTATCGTAGTAGAGCTTGTTGTAGTAGACGGGCGGGAAGTCGTCGTGCTAAGTCCTAAAGGACCAGCGCACCAGAGCAGCAACCATCGTCGAAGATGAACAACGTAGATCGGAAGAGACTGACCTCAAAACACACATAAAAAACAACCGGATCTTTAAAAATCCGTCGGACACATGACTCCACGCGCCCTCCATCAGAACGAGGATAGGGGAGAAGGACATTATTCTGACCTCAGAACGTAGCCGCCGTCTGAACATCCTAAAAGAGACACTGAAAATAGTCTAAACAAAACACTAAAGCTCCCGCCGGTGAGAGGTTATGATCCGCCACGTCTCTAAGACCCTGAGACTGCCAGAGAGAGACGGATCGCTGATGTCGCCGACGAGAGGAGGAACCCTAGATGGGTTTGCCGCCAAGAGAGCTTCTCTTCTCTGGTACGTACGTACCGTTTCATATTTCCTTTGGTGTTAGCCCGGATGGTATCCGGAGGCCGGCAGGTTAAATTAATAATCATCCCTGTCCGCGCGCGCCGTACGAATTGTACATGCATGCATGTCGTGATGTCAGCGAGGCAAGAGCTCGTTCGGTGGTACGTGACGTGAGCAAGGACTAGTAGAGCCACCGTGAGTTTTGCCCGAGTCCGAATCGCTATCTTGTCAATTGCCTCTATACGCTTTCTCCGTTTTGAAATATAAGATGTTTTAGCTTTACGAAAGAAATGTAAAATCTCTTTAGAGTGTAGGTTCATTTTAAACTTAAATGAACCTATACACTAAAAGGAGTCTGCATACACTCCATTCACAAAGTTAAAACATCTTATATTTTAAAACGGAATCGGCCAGAGTCCCGACCACATGGTCAATATAAACACGGACGATCGGTGCGGCTGATGCACAACGAAGCCAAGGCGTTGTGCCTGGACCGCACAGCAGGGGCCAGACCCATTAGTCCCGTTTTGTATATCAAATCGGGACAAATGGTTTCTTACGAGTCGGGATAAATGATTTCGGGGGTTTCGGGTCGTCTTGTTCGGACCATAAGTCCCTGCCCTAGCCACGGCCAGGACTAATGGCCCGAACCAAAGGCTCTTTTTATACTAGTGTCACAACATGATCTGGGAGATGTCATTGACGAAGCACCGCCACCACCAGGAACTCCCGACAACTCCTCCCTGCCACCCAAGTGACCAAGGGGCAGGACCATCACCGCCATCGTGTCGCTCGCTGTATAGAGACACCCACGCAGTTCACCTTCTGGGGCCGCCGTCCCGGCGTCCACGAGCTCGATCGAGAATAGGGACAATCAATAACGCACCACTGGACCAATGGATCGAACGAGATAGGACGACATACAATGAGGGGAACACAACCATTAGGAGGAGATCCATCCTCCACCACCAAAGACGGTCGCCGACCGGACACAACAGTTAGGGCCTGTCAAGCCCTGCATGCCCGACTAGCCCCTACCATCGTGCTGCAGCGTATGTATGCAGTCTCCCTCCGACAGGTGCCCATCGGCTCAAGCTACAGGGAAGGTCCGTACAAACCTAGCTCAGGCCCTAAGAGTCCCAGATCCATCCCTGCTCAAGGCTAGGATCAACCCGTTGGATCTCGATGTTAGGATACATACACAACTAGAGATATACTAGATGATGAAGGAGTAGGCATGTCGGTGATGATCGTCGCTCGAAGGCGTCCCTTGTGGCGGCGATGATGTCGTAACCTTGCTCGTACTTTGACGTGCCGTACAACTTGATATAGTTCTTCGGGTCGTTGTAGTCCGACTTGGTACAGTGTAGATCGTGTCGACGACAGGGTGCGTTGGTGGCGGAACTTATAGTTGTGGCGGCACACGCCAGACCTGATTGGCAGGACACCACACGCAAACACAACATGCGTACATACATATCCATGTAGTATTTCCTTCGTGTATGGCCTGTGTACCTTGGTGGAGCTCGGTGCATGCGCGCATGAAGGAGTTGGTCTGCGGGCATGCATGGCTGCATGCGGTCTGCGACGTGCGTGGCCACTACGGTGGCCGCCTTGGACATTGTCCTGCATTGTGTTGACCCCAAGCGCCGTGGAGGATCCAGCAGATCGGAGCCGGCCGTCGTCGCGAAACTGAATAGCACCGATTTCGCCGGTAGATTTTCTGGACATCATCGCCGCCACAAGAGACGCCTTCAAGCGACGATCATCGCCGACATGCCTACTCCTTCATCACCGACACATCATCGTCAAGATCTACATCAACGTAGTCTTCATCAACATCTTCGTCGACACACCGCCGCCGCCGCTACACCGTCCACACGATGGACATACAACTACGATGCCCTCTGACAATACACGTACTACAAGGCACGATGACAGCATGGCCGCGTCCACGACCCCGACGACGGTATCGACCGCGTCCACGATACCGACGACTGCATCAACAAACCGGCATCACAATTAGTGATGCCCCTACGACCGCGGATACGGTTCTGGCAAAACCGTGTGTGCTTGGTGGCTTCCTCCAGTCCTGGCAAAAATGGTGGTCTCACCTAAGACCGCGTCCACGAGACGCCCCCGACGCTACCTTTACAAGGTGCAAAACGTCTACAACTGCAGCTTCGTCAACAACAACAACAAAAACCGCGCAATTTTTTGCGCCTCCGGCAATGGCGGCCACACAAGATACGACGACTACGACATCGACCACACCCACCTCGACCACGGCTACATCATGATCGTCTACCTCGCACTCTACATCAAGAACAACGTCTACAACAACTCAAGAACTCTAGTCAACAGCGTTCGCATCGTCACTTGCGTCCACGTCACTCCCGCTGTGACTGCGGGAGGGAAGAGAGGCACCAGAAGGGGACGCAGTCACCGCCCCTAGGTGCCATCCATGATCATGTCCACGCAGGTGATGATGACAAGGAGGTGAAGACGACGGAAGCGCAGGACTTCAAATCCAGTCGCAAGCGTCCGCTTCACTCCCGCTGCGACTGAGGGGGAATGTTAGGATACGTACATAACTAGAGATAGACTAGTACTTTAGAGATCATCCTGTACTCCAAGTCATAGGCTTCTTGCCCTCCAAGTTTGTACGTCTATATATACTTCCCATGAGGATCAAATCAATACACAACCGAAATATTAGGGATTCAATATTTTCCACACTCCACATTGAGATCGCTAGGCTGAGGAAGATGCCCGACCCTATAGGCTCCCGCCGGTCTAAATGAAGAGAGAAAAATCTACTAGGAGAAAAATCTACCTGCTCCATTTCGAAATGTAAGTTTTTTTAGAAAGGTAAACAAGCTATCTTAAAAGGCTTATATTTGGGAATGGGCGTAGTAGTTAGCTAGGTAGCTAGCTAGTAGGTTCAATTGTGTGTTTGGTGAGAAAGTCGGCGCAAGCAGAGCTTGACAAGTCAGGAATATAAACACGTACTCCTACCCCTCGACGAGAAAAGCAAAGCAGTGTGGGCGGGGAAAAAAGAAGCAAAATGGCGCGAGAGAGTCCAGCAAAGACGCACGTGACTTACCTTCTCAAGCCCCCTGCCGAGTCAACCAGTCGGCGTGTTGTAACTGACGATTCATCTCAGAGAATAGAAGTCCGAGTCGGCGTGTGCAAGGACCGTTTTTTAATTCAAAAATCATGGGGCCACCCTAGTGAATCATCGGCGTGTGTCCACTTTGTCCGTTTTGTAACCAATGATCCCTAGTTCAAGTCGGAGACGGGCAAGTCCCGGATCCATATATATATATATATATATGGGGATGTATAGGTCTTAGTCGACTGATAACATACTAGTTCTCGGTCGATACATTACCGGTACGTTAAGTACTTATCTGGGTTCTTATTTTCCGACCGCTCCCTGTGTGTTTAGGTGTGTTGGGCTTGTGGCTGTTTCGCGCTTGAGTTTTTGTGTGATTTCTTTGACTGGGCCAGATTTTTAGATTACTATGGCTAGCTTGTACTTTTGTGCTTTCCCTGGTCCATGAACTACCGGATGTGGTTGTTGAGCTTTCGATACTGTACTTCATTTCGTCCAACCCACTTATATATTTGCACATGAACTGTAAGTCAAACCGTGAATAGTCTAGAAATATTGTCACGCATTAATACTTGTTTACTGCAAAAAATCGATGGATGTACTAAGATTTTTAATACTCCTAGGATGTCGCGATTTATTTGTATTTGCATGTATACATGTAATAAAATACGTCTCGATACATATATATCTAGACGAATCTACGACATCATTTTCAGAACAGTGGAAGCATTATTAAATATAATAAATATTAAACCAATATACATAAGTATATAAAAGAGAGGTTTTTTCGTCATTGGTGGTACGATTTGGCAAGCTAAACTAGTATGAAAAAATGTGCGCAACTTTAGACAATAGTGCAACTACAAAAAGTAAAACAAAATACATAGCTCCCAACCTTTGTTAATACTCCCTCCGTTTAAAAATATAATATTTTTAGCTTATTCTAAAATGAATTTATCTAGATGTCTTTTATTGTGGTTCACTCAATTTGCTCTAAAATATATAAAAAGACGTCTAGATACATACTTTTTATAAAAGAACTAAAACATCTTACAATTTAAAACAGGGGGAGTACACTATAAAGCTCAGACTCCAAGGTTTGAAAAAACATTTTATTCACATGCCATGGACAAATGCCAAAAAAACCCAGATTCACTAGTGCGACTGCAATAATTTGGATAAAAACATCCGAGTTACACACAGACTTGATTCACCACATGCTCAATTTCAACACAAGATTAGTTGCAAGCGAATTGCAATTGATCTCGTCCGATGTCCAGTTGCAAGCTAGTTATGATTGACTTTGTTCAACACATGCTCAAATTCAAGGCCTAATTGCGAGCTAGTTGCAACTAACTTGGTTCAACACGAGCTTAATTTTAACACAAACATTAGTTGCAACCGAGTTGCAATTAGTCTCGTTCGAGGCCTAGTTACAAACTAGTTGTGACTGACTTGGTTTAACACAGACTCAATTTCAACACAATACCATTTGCAAGCGAGTTCTAATTGGTCTCGTTCGTGGCCCAATTCAAATGTAGTTGTGACTGATTAGTTCAACACATGCTCAAATTTTGAGGTCTAGTTGCAAGCTAGTTTCGATTGACTTGGTTCAACAGATGCCCTAGTTCAACACAAGACCAGTTACAAAGAAATTTGCAATTAGTCTTGTTTGAGAGCTAGTTACAAGCTAGTTGCAACTAATTCGGTTCAACACAAGATCAATTCCAGGCGAGTTGCATAATGATCTCGTCTGAGGCCGGTTGCAAGCTAGTTGCGACTGACTTGATTCAACACAAGCTTAAATTCAACACAACACTAGTTCCAAGCGAGTTGCAATTGGTCTGATTCAAGGCCTGGTTGCAAGCTAGTTGCGCCTGGCGTGGTTCAACATAGGCTTAAGTTTAACACGGTTTCAAATTTTGAGACACAGTTGTAAACTAGCTGTGACCGACTTGGTTCAACAAAGGCCCAAATTCAACACAAACTCAAATTTGAGGTCGAGTTGTAAGCTAGTTGCGAGTGATTTGGTTCCACACAGGCTCAAAATTCGAGGTTTAGTAGCAAGATGGTAGCGACTGACTTGATTCAACACATGCTCAATTTCAACACAAGACCAGTTGCAAGAGAGTTGCAGTTGGTCTCGTTCGACGCCCAGTTATAAGCTAGTTGTGACTGACTTGGTTCAACATAGGATCAATTTCGAGGCTCAGGTGCAAACTATTTGCGACTGACTTGGTTCAACATAGGTCAAAATTCAAACGCACAACCAACTACATAGGCAACTCTGTCGCAAGAATTCATGTACAACTAGAAACATCTTAGTTGAAACCCACGTGAAACTAGGAAATCTCGGTTGCAACCTATATGAAACTGAAAAATTAGTTGCAACTCAAGTTGCAAGCTAGTTGTGTCTGACTTGGTTCAACACATTCTCAATTTTAACGCAGATTAGTTGCAAGTCAGTCGCAGTTGGTCTCGTTCGAGACCCAGTTGCAGGCTAGTTGAGACTGACTTGGTTCAACACATGCTCAATTTCAAAACTGACTCAGTTGCAAATTGATTTGCAATTGGCTCATTCGACACCGAGTTGCAAGCTATTTGCGACTTACTCAACCTCAAAATCAACATAAGCTTAGTTGCAAGCAATTTGCAATTGTCTTGGTCCAGGCCCAATGCTCAAATTCAATACAAGATCAGTTGCAACAAATTTATAATTGGTCAGTTGCAACTGACTTGGTTCAACGTAGACTTAAATTCAACATAGACTCAGTTGCAAGCGAGTTGCAATTTATTCAACACATACTCAATTATAAAATATGATCACTTGCAAAATGATTTGCAATTGGCTTGGTCAAGACCTAGTTGCAAGCTAGTTGCAGCTAACTTGGTTCAACACAGGATCAGTTTCAAACGAGTTGGAATTGGTCTTATTCGAGGTCTAGTTGCAAGCTAGTTGCGACTGACTTGGTTCAACACAGGCTCAAATTCAAGACAAGATCAGTTGCAAATGAGTTGCAATTGGACTCATTCGAAGCCTAGTTCCAAGTTAGGTGCAACTGATTGGTTCAATACAAGCTCAAATTCAACACAAGCTCAGTTGAAAGAGATTTGCAATTGGCCTCATTCTAAGCCTAGTTGCAAGCTAGTTGCAACTGACTTGGTTCGACTCAGTCTCAAATTTAATACAAGCTCAGTTACAAGAGATTTGCAATTGGTCAGCTGCAACTGACTTGGTTCAACACAAACTCAAATTCAAATGACTCAGTTGCAAGCGAGTTGCAATTGATTCAACACGGACTCTATTACAAAATAGGATCACTTGCAAAACGATTTTCAATTGTCTTGGTCGAGGTCCAGTTGCAAGCTAGTTGCGACTGACCTGGTTCGACACATGATCAAATTCAACACAAGATCAGTTGCAAACGAGTTGCAATTGGTCTCATTCGAAGCCTAGTTCCAAGTTAGATACAACTAATTGGTTCAATACAATCTCAAATTCAACACAAGCTCAGTTGGAAAGAGATTTGCAATTGGCCTCATTCAAAGCCTAGTTGCAAGCTAGTTGCAACTAACTTGGTTCAACTCAGGCTCAAATTCAATACAAGCTCAGTTGCAAGAGATTTGCAATTGGTTAGTTGCAACTGACTTGGTTCAACACAGACTCAAATTCAACATAGACTCAGTTGCAAGTGAGTTGCAATTGATTCAACACTGACTCAATTACATACATATAGTAGGATGACATCAACGACTTACACATAAGAAGTTCTCAGGCGCCTGAGATCTAGGCACTTCCTTATAAAATAGGATCACTTGCAAAATGATTTGCAATTGGCTTGGTTGAGACCCAGTTGCAAGCTAGTTGCAACTAACTAGGTTCAATACAGAATCAGTTCCAAGCGAGTTGTAATTGGTCTTGCTCGAGGTCCTGTTGCAATCTAGTTGCGACTGACTTGGTTCGACATAGGCTCAAATTCAACACAAGATCAGTTGCAAACGAGTTGCAATTGGTCTCATTCGAAGCCTAGTTCCAAGTTAGGTGCAACTGATTGGTTCAATACAAGCTCAAATTCAACACAGGCTTAGTTGGAAAGAGATTTGCAATTGGCCTCATTCCAAGCCTAGTTGCAACTGACTTGGTTCAACTCAGGCTCAAATTCAATACAAGCTCAGTTACAAGAGATTTGCAATTGGTCAGTTGCAACTGACTTTGTTCAACACAGACTCAAATTCAACAGACTCAGTTCCAAGCGAGTTGCAATTTATTCAACACATACTCAATTATAAAATATGATCACTTGCAAAATGATTTGCAATTGGCTTGGTCGAGGCCTAGTTGCAAGCTAGTTGCAACTAACTTGGTTTAACACAGAATCAGTTCCAAGCGAGTTGCAATTGGTCTTGTTCGAGGTCTAGTTGCAAACTAGTTGCGATTGGCTTGGTTCTACACATGATCAAATTCAACACAAGATCAATTGCAAACGAGTTGTAGTTGGTCTCATTCGAAGCCTAGTTCCAAGTTAGATGCAACTAATTGGTTCAATACAAGCTCAAATTTAACACAAGCTCAGTTGGAAGGAGATTTACAATTGGCCTCATTCCAGGCCCAGTTGCAAGCTAGTTGTAACTGACTTGGTTCAACTCAGGCTCAAATTCAATACAAGCTTAGTTGCAAGAGATTTTCAATTGGTCAGTTGCAACTGACTTGGTTCAACACAAACTGAAATTCAACATAGACTTAGTTGCAAGCGAGTTACAATTGATTCAACAAAGACTCAATTACAAAATAGGATCACTTGCAAAACGATTTGCAATTGGCTTGGTCGAGACCTAGTTGCAAGCTAGTTGCAACTAACTTGGTTCAACATATAATTTGTTCCAAAAGAGTTGTAATTGGCCTTGTTCGAGGTCCAGTTGCGACTGACTTGGTTCGATACATGCTCAAATTCAACACAAGATCAGTTGCAAACGAGTTGCAATTGGTCCCATTTGAAGCCTAGTTCCAAGTTAGATGCAACTGATTGGTTTAATACAAGCTCAAATTCAACACAAGCTCACTTGGAAAGAGATTTGTAATTGGCTTCATTCGAGACACAGTCGCAAGCTAGTTGCGACTGACTTGGTTCAACAGAGGCTCAATTTTAACACAAGATTTATTGTAAGCGAGTTACAATTGGTCTCATTCGAGATCCAATTGCAAGCTAGTTGCGACTGACGTAGTTTAACATAGGCTCAATTTTAACACAAGCTCAGTTGCAAGCCATTTACAAATTGGCTCGGTTAGGCCCAGCTGTAAGCTAGTTATGACTAACTTGGTTCAATACATGCTCAATTTTAATACAAGATCAATCTCGTTCAGGGCTCAGTTGCAACTAGTTGTGACTGCTTAGTTTGATACAGACTCAATTTTGACCCAATCTCAGTTGCAAATGATTTGCAAATTGTCTCGGTCTAGGCCGAGTTGTAAGCTATTAAGTATGAAATTGTAGAAGTCGCTAGTTAAGAAATATATAATGTAGATAATTTCCTGAATCAGAAAAGCAAAAATACAATGAAAGGAAAATGGTAAGGTTCAAATTAAATTACTATGAAATTGTTGAAATCCATAGTTAAGTAAACATAAAGTACATCTCAAGCTCCACCTCTCGTTGCAACGAGTGGGATCCGTAAATATGGCAAGGCATCTGCATTAAACACAAAAAGAAAGTAAAAATAATTATTAACTATAGTTTTAGTTTTGCATGTGCATTTACTTTAGCAAAGACAAATGGTTCAGGACGAAAAATAAGAATTAATTTTTAAAGGTACATTTCTTGCAAAAAAAGAGAAATAGGTGAAAGACAAAAAAGATATAAGTGGGGTGCAGAAACGAAAAATCAATAGTACGCTTTTACATTGTACAACGGTCTCGGTTGCATGTAGACTGCGGCAAAACACAGTAGCAAATTTACAAAATCAAAATTTAGAACAAATAAAAGTGCTCATCCCACCGAAGGAGACAAAAATCAGTGTCATGTCCGGTACTGCGCGCAGCCCAACTCTTATTCATAGCACACAAACACATTAAGAAAAAGATAAATAAACAAATCAAGCCCAGGACACAGCCATGACAGGGATCGGAAAAAGACAAAGAAAGAAATCAAGCCCAAGACACAGCCTGGACACAGGGATCGCGACCCACGAACACACAGCCTGGACACAGGGATCGCGACCCACGAACACACAGCCGGGACAAAACCACCGAACATAAAACAAGTCTACACCCTGTTGCACAAATCTTAAAGCAGTACATCCAATGGCACCGAAGGTGACTGAGAACTAACCAGTTCTAGGAGCGAACTAGCAAATCCGTATATATAAGCACGGAGGATCGGTGCGGCTGATGCACAACGCAAGCCAGGTCTCAGTTCACGAATCACATTCACCAAGAGGCTAGCTACACAAGGCCGATCGATCGAGCATGGGCATGGACATGGACATGGATGAGCCGCTGTTTCGACAGCAGCATGGCTGGTCCTTGCAGCTGCAGAGCGGCCAGGAGATCAGGCTAACCCCTGGGGCCCAAGAGGCCAACGAGTCCCTCTGCGTGACCGACATCTTCCTCGTGGACCCGGAGAGCGTCGCCGGCCACAGCGCCGTGGCTGCCTGCGTCGAGATCAGCACGCGGAACATCATCCTCGCGGTGCTGTCGTCCGAGAAGCCCCGCGTGAAGCTCCAGATCCCGGTGGAGCTGGACGAGGAGTTCTGCTTTTACCTCATGCGACCGGGAGGCGAAGGCGACGCCGACGCCGACGTCGAAGCTGAGGCTGACGCCGATGCGGTCGTCGTCCAGTTCCAAGGTTACGCTCTGCCGTCCGCGAGCACGACGGAGGAGATAGAGGAGGACCACGAAGAGGAGGACATGATCGATGATGTGAACCACCAAGAGGAGGAGGAGGAGGAGGAGAGTGATGACGAGGACGCGGAGGATGATGACGTTGTGACGGGTTCTGACTTTGAGGGCTACGACAGCAGGGATGACGGGGATCGACACGTGCGGGCTCCCATTTGGAACCGTGATCGACGACGGGCCAAACAGGGACGACGAGGCTGGCGGGCGCGTAGCTAAGGCAAGCAGAGGCGGCAGGAACAAGTTGCGCCACCGTAGGAGTTTCGTCACGGAGGCCGAGTGGCGGTACCATGCGGCGCGCATCGGCGTGGAGCACGGTCACCGATTTGCACCAGAAGAAGTCGTCTTGGGAATCTTCGTGTTCCTCTATCTGATAGCGATGCTCGTACTATTCATCGGATGAAGTACGCAGTGTATTCATGGTGTGATTAACTGTAACAAAATCACTGTGTTCAATCCGGAGGAATTTGTATGTTAAGAGTGTCAGAAAGTAAACCTGTACTATTATACTTGATCCACAAACATCTTCTATCCGATCTAGCTTATTTAGCATATAAGTGAGCTGCTTGATTAGCATCACAAATCATAGTACGGGCTGAATAATCACAAGTTCCTACAACCGCCGACGCCCGACGCATCGGCGCCGATGGATCACCCGGAGCAGCAGAACCACCAGTCTCTCCGCTGCAAATTAATGCACAGCTGATCATTCAGGCAGCTGATCGATCGATCGACGATATTTACAGAGATTAAATGAGCACCGAATTAGAAGGCTCTCAGTCAGCGCGCTTACCTAGCTCGTCGAAGAGCTGGCCGACATTCTGCGCCGTCTTCGCTGATGTCTCCACGAAGAAGAGGCCGTTTCGTTCCGCGTACTCCAAGGCTTCCTGCCGTCAGAGAAAAACAGAGATGATGGGGTTGACAGATGCAACATTGAGGTTGAGGCTCTGAATTTTCTTTCCTACAGAAAATGTTGGGAATTAATGCGTGCACCTGCGTCCTGACCTTCCGCTTCTCGAGAGGCTTTAAAACTCCTTATCGGTAATCGAGGTCAAGTTCATAGAGATGAATGATGGGCTGTATCGCAAATTAAACTAAGAAAAGACCGTGAACAAACATAAAAAGGGACATTGCCTTATTTATAGCTCCGCGTGTGTGCCGCAAAGGGAAGTGCCTCCGACATGCTCCGCTGAGCAAGTGCGGCAGTAGTGGTCGCAAGACTTGTTAATTACTATTAGAAACAGGTGATTCTAAAATAGACATGTGCTTACAAAAAAAATGAAAACACGGATTGAACTCCGCTCGCAGGGATGCGCCAATTGCGACCCAACCACTGGGCTATTACCACTAGGCTATTGCCTCATTCTCAATGGAAAGGTGCTTACAAAAAATAAACCTATTTCTGCTTAAGCATTGGTGCATTTTCTATAAAATAGGTGCTTAATTAGAGACCTCTGTATAAAAATAAATATTGATGCTTAAGAAGAAACAAGTTTATTTTTATAATCACCTTCCTAAGCACCTTGCACTCTACCGACCCCTATGGCATAACACATTGATAGATACTTTTTTATTTTTATTTTATAAAAAAAGAATGTAGGGAAATGATTTCTGTATTAAATCATGAAAACCATTATCTATTATGTTCTAAATTAGAAAAGTACATGCGTTTCACAAAAATATTTTTACAGTAGGAAGAAATGTCTTTGCATTTTTGAAAAAAAAATCTTACATGGGTAACCAAATGTTCATAGATTTTAAAATAAGTTCATGCTACCAAAACAAAATGTTACGTGTTATATAATAAATGGTCACAGATATTATATTTTCTTATATATTTCATAATGTAGAAGGAGCAGTTGAAAATAATAAACATACTTAATGAAATAGAAAAAAAGGGAACACAAAAAATGAAGTCGAAGAAGTATTAATTTGTGTCTAAAAATCTTTATATGAATAAAGGGGTAAATGAGAATAAAATTAATAAAGAATTAACATATAAAATATGAATAAATAAAAATCTAAAATGAAAAAACAAATAGACAAAAAGGGACATTGTCTTGTTGGAAGCCTTGATGTGTGCAGAAATGGGTAGCGCCTCCTGTGTGCTTGAGTGCGTAAGTCGATAGCATTGGTCGAAAACTGTAGTTAATTACATTTACACGCTTAGAGCAACTCTAACGGCAGAATCGCCTATCTTAAAAAATGTATAAATTTGAGGGAGGGATGGGTGCACAAATACGACTTCAACAAAATATTTTTAAGACTTAATTTGTTTGTGTTAGATGAAGATAACAATGTTTATGACTAGATAATAAGATTGATACTTCTCGTCAAAGCCGCAACCCAATTCATCTATTGCACCATCTTAGCTCTTGCTTGTGAAGGATAATATGAGCACTGCGGGGGCGACGGGGTGAGCGAGCAGAGATAAAGATAAGTAAGAAAGAATGAAAGCAAGCACGAAAGGAAGGGGTCAATGGTGAGGTGTATGTTCCTTAGTCGGAAGATTTGTTTAATCGTAGGCTCAATGATGTGGAGATGCTTGATCGAGCAAATATTAATAGGAAAAGACTTACCTATGATTATGCTGAAGGATTAACACCATCAAGTTCTGAACCAAAAGCTGCTACAATTGTCGCGGGTATAGGCTGTATGTTTGATGGGGAGAAAGATCGCATGCCAATTTCTGGTGATGGAGGGACACCTGGTAAATTTCAACCTCCAAAGTGTTCTAGGAAGGAAGGTGAATAACAAACTACTGAGATATCAGCGGCTTCCACGACAGAGGCTGACTAGACGCAATGAAAATTCTCAGCTAGAATGGCCGTGGTCTTGAGAGAGCCACGGCGATCAGGGCGCTAACGGAGCTCCAAAAGAGATACAATCCTGATATGTTATTTCTGATGGAAACTCGTCTGGAGGTTTGGCCGGCTGAGTGTTTGCGCAAAACCCTTAGAATGGATCATAAGGAGGTGGTCAAAAGTGATGGTAGAAAGGGAGGTTTGCTCCTTCTCTGGAAGGAGGTAGTTGTTTCGTTAAGATACAAAACTGACAATTACATCGATGTTTTTGTAGGTTCTGGTATTGAAATTTTTTGGAGATTTACGAACTAGGATAATATTGTGCTGCCACGGGGGATAGCTGTCCCCCATGTGGATACCATCCGAGCAAATCTTTGAGATATGTGCTAGACCTAGTTAGTTTTGCACCACACGCTGGCACAAGGTTATTTCCCTCTAATTATAGTGACAACTTGAAAGGATAGAGATGTCGCCTAGAGGGGGAGTGAATAGGCAATTTCAAAACTATTACGGTTTTGGCTCGATAGAATACGGAATTAAACTAACGTTTATTTTACAAGCACAAAACCTAAATACACTAGGCTCAACTAAGTGCACCAACAACAAGATAAGCTAAGCAAGATAGCACAAGATAAATATACCACAAGTGATAAGCAAGATATAAGTACTTCAAGCTCGATGGCTATCACAAGGAAAGTAAGCTCGGGTATAGAGATAACCGAGGCACGCGGAGACGAAGATGTATTCCTGTGTTCCCTTACAAGTAAGGTACGTCACGTTGGAGAGGTGTGGGATTCCACAAAGGATTTCCCAACGCCACGAAGGCTCGCCTTCTTCTCCGAGTCTATCCCACGAAGAAATAGGCCCTTTCCTTATGGCTAGCTTTTCCTCCACTTCGGAGATGGCAAGCTCCAAAACCACTTCACAAGCTCCACGAAGGAGAAGCCCGGGTCTCTTCACAATCTTCCACAAAGAGGACACCACGGCACCAACCGCCAAGCCAACTAGGAGGTCACCCTCCAAGAGCAACAAGCTCACGATCTCTCACTCGAACAAATCGTAGTGGAGAGCTCAACACTTATGCAAGAATGCAAAGTAAGAACACCAAGGGCATTCAAATCCCTCACTCTCAAATCCCACCAAAGCAACAAGTTCTAGGGAGGAATTAGAGAGGAAGAACAATGGTGGAAGTCAACCAATGACTTCAAGATCTAGATCCAAAGGGTTTCCCTCACTTAGAGGAGCAATTGGTTGGTGGGGATTGTAGATCTAGATCTCCTCTTCCAAAGCCCTCAAAAAGATGCAAGAATCATAGGAGGGAAGGGAGAGGAAGCAAGCTCAAGAGGGTCAACAATGGAGGTCAATTTCGGGCTCAAGAACTTCCAAAAACGTTGGGGGAAGAACCCCCTTTGATAGGGAAAAGCAAATATGGCCGTTGGAGAGAAAACAGCGAAAACTCGGTTCCAAAGTCGGTTGGACCGGCCCCAGAACCGGGAAACTCGATCCCCAGGCCGGAGGACCGACCTACAAACCAAAATACCTCTGTTTGCCAACCCGGAATAGACTCGGTCGCGAAAACCGGAAAATCCGGTCTGAGATCCGGTCTACCGGAGCTGGAACTGGACCGTCCGGTGTGGGGCTCGGTTGAACCGGATCCACAACCGGGATGAAACTGACTTCATGAAAAACGCAATAACTTTTGCATCCGGACTCCGATTTCGATGATCTTGGGCTTGTTTTGACGAGGACAACAAGCTCTACAATATGGTGCATGAAAACATCATAGTACAACAAAGGAAGATAGAACCAAATGAGGAAAGGTATGGAGCCTCCCTATAAGAAGAACCGGTAAAACCTTCAAACTCGAAAACGCCATATAAGATGCATACGAATTCCGTTTTCGATGAACTTGGGCTTGTTGAAGAGCTAGCAATAAGCTCAAGAACCTCACATAGAGAAAATACCAAGAAGCAACAAAATAGGAAGATGCAAAGTATGCAAAGGATTGAGCTCCCTGTGACGATGTGATCAAGTTACCCAACCGAAAGCCCCTCTTGATAGTGTGGCTATCTATCCTATAACCCGGTCTCCCAACAACCACCTTGAGACCGATAAAAGGAAAACCTAGAAAGGACATACCTTTGCCTTGCGCATCCCGCTTGATCTTGATGACAACGCTTCAAGCTCCATCCAAGCCAGAATGCATCACTTGATCATTGTTGCTTCGTGAAGATTCATAATTTGCTCCCCCATACACCACTATGGGATAGCTTCATTAGGACACATCTTCACATGTCCATTTTCACCAATATGGACGGCAAGCTTCAGGCAAATGATCTTCTCGAGATGCTTATCTTGAACTTGCCCTTCTCAACCTTGATGGCGATCACCACTTGATGCCATCCTCTCATGGGCTATTGAGATCTTCACTTTTGAAGCATGCCCATGGAAAGATACCTATCCCATATATAAAACACAAAGGAACATATATAATGGGTTATTTCATGATGCATAAATGACAAGGCTTACCACACCACAAGATCCATGTGGTACATTATTTATGCTTCATGCGTTGACCAACTTGAAATCACTCTTCACTCTTTGCATTGGTCAACCAAGAGTCTTCTCATGCTCCATCTCAATATCTTGAGGTACATAAGTAATTCTTCATTTGATTACATGCTCTAAATCTTAGTCAACCATAGCTCAACTAATGAGGCTATCATGACACCGGCTTAGAGCCATATCTTGAATTCTTCTATTGAGATCACACTCTCAAGTTCTTGAACATATCATATTCTTCTCTTCAATTTGATGATCTTGATGCCAAAACTCAAGATATATCTTTATCTTCATGGCATCCATACTTGAATCCAACACATGAACTACAAGCATAACCTATGAAATATTCCTTCATATAAAACTCAATGAAAACATTAGTCCATAGGGATTGTCATTAATCACCAAAATCATATATAGGGGCAATTACCCTTTCACAACTGGTATCATGAGTGTGACAAGAGAAGTGAGAGAGTGTGTATGTGTCATGGACACGAGGATCGAGTAACGAGTGGAGACAAAGAACAACTTGTCCTACACTTATGACTGAGCGTGGATCTATTTGCATGTATCCAACTCAACCAAGCATTAGCCTGTTGTATGTTGTGTGTGTCGAACATGCATGCATACCTGATGTAGCATATTTTACTAGGTATATGCATTACTAAGTACGGCTAGTACGTGTGATGCACTAGAAATGTGATACTCCCTCTGACTCATATTAGTTGATTTAGATTTATCTAAATACGAATGTATCTAGTTAATTTTTAGTGCTAAATATACTGGTACCTTGACAAATTTAAGTCAACTAATATGAACCAGATGGAGTATTTTCTCCCGATACTAGCTAAATGGATAACATACACTAGTTATTTGGTGTAGGTTATTCTTGCTCATTTCTTAATAACATCACTTAGTCACAACTCACACACTATTTACTCATGCAATCATCTACTTAACGTGCATGCAAGCTGTGTGAGCAAATAAAATGATCGCCTTGATATTTACGCAAGTTATACATGATGTGACTAATGCATGGCTGCCTTCATATATACGTGCATTACCAGACCAAGTATATATGCAAGTTAAATTAATACTCTCATGTTAGACATAATGTGACTAATGCATGGCTGCCTTGATATATACGTGCATTAGACAAGTTGGCTTGTATTCGCTTCTAATACCTCTGTTTTAAAATACTTCCTCCATCTAGAAATAACTACTTAGATTTGTCTAAATTTTAATGTATCTAGACATATTTTAGTCTGTAGATATATATTCGTATCTAGACAAACTCAAGTCAGTTATTTCTGAACGGAGGGAGTATAAAATATCTTAGTAGGCTAAAATAGCCTACCAAGATAAATACCAACGCATCGCGGCATATACATCCATGTTAGCACAAGACTCTATATGAATATGCATGCACTGCATAGATCATAGAGTTAAAGTGCTTCACTTAGTTCAAGTAGGCACGTTGTACCCACGTTGTACAGTATCAAGTGCTTGCATGTATTTTTTGTCCTCTCTGCCACCACGAGGTGATTGCTGTCATGCTGCCACCTTCTCATCATATCACTCTAGAGTACCAAAGAGATTGTCCATCTTGTACTATTTTCTATATTCAGAACACTTTGTTTTATGTCACATCGGGATAGATTTAAGCTCGCATCTCTAGGAAAATCATGTGGTAGCTGCATGGGGGCAGCTATCCCTCGTGGCAGCAAATCCGCTCTCTTACGAACTAATTGGCCGAGGAAAACTGAGTACAACTAACAAACCGAGGGCATAAAAATAGAAATCCCTTAAATATATTTATAAAGGAATTTCTTGTTTAAACTTTGCCACAAAGGGGGAGCAAGTTTTTATTGTTTTGAATCGTCTATCATCGGCTGTTACCAGATTTATCACCGTTGGAGCAGGAGAAGATAGATCCTTGTAATGTAAGAAAACCTAATCTTGACCGTATGAAAATCAAACTTCGAAACAAATTTACAACAATTAATAAATATAGAACAACAATTTATACTAAAGACTCATACCTATATTTGTAAATTAAGTTTAGCATGCTACAATTTTAGCGAGTATAACTAACAATTTGCATAGGTAACCAAATAACAATCTTGCTAAATATTAGTTAAATTTAATGTTTATATACAATTATAATGCATAAAGTTGCAGAGTCAATTCGTGTTACGCCAAATTAAATTTTCTAGTATTTTGTAACAAAAGCTCCCCTTGAATCATTCGACAATTGCATAGACTATATAGTGTGGATATTGTGTTGGGAGTGTTTGGGTTGGGTGTGTATAGATATCTAAACCTTCTTCACATGCATATTTGTAAGAACTTTTAGAGTATAAACCGAGCATATGGGTGATAGGTACTTATATCCTCTGAGCTAGATGGTTAGGCGCCCCTAGAGAAAAATATATCGTTGAACGTATTTCTATGACGCCTCAGCTTGCTAATTGATTAGTTATTCACCATGAAATCCTTTTCGCAGCTGTCATAATGCCGGATTGGTGGGATTGTTTGTCCGAGCTCGACAACAACTGCAACGCGCATCGGTCGTCCTCTTGACGAGTCTACGCGGAAGGATGTCCGGGTGTCGGAGGGCTGTCACTTGAACCCTAATAGGTTTCACGTGGCACCGCCGCCATGCCGCGACGAGCGCATTCGCGGGATCATCGACCATCGGAGCATGCTGGCGGTGTAGCTGCTCGACGAGCCCTCTATGCCTTTGGCTAGTCGTAGTGGCAAAAGCTCTTCGCCCTCCGAGCACGACATACGCCGAAATATCTTCTTCGCCTTCTCGTCACCCCTTGCATGGCATTTTTTATCCTAGAACACTAGCAATGCCACCCGTTTCGGCATCCCGATGCACTAGCAGTGCCACCCGTTTGGGCATCCCGATGCACCAGCAGCCCCCCCCCCCTCGCGGGTATCCCAAATGTCTGATTCTAGCGGAGCGCTCACCGTTTGTACGTGCGTATCCCGGTGCATGAGCAGGCTTCCACGTGAACCATACCGTCGGACCGACACCATTGTACGTGTCCTTAGACCAACTCCAATGCCCCCCCCCCAAACGGACCCCGCGGCTCCGATCCTATTCTCCCGGACCGAGGCCACGACCCAATGCGCACCCACAAATCGAGATCCAGCCCCGGACCCGTATGTTTCGGCGCAAACCTGGCTGAAAGTTGAGCTCGGTTTGCGCGGACACGGACTGCCCACCCGTCCGGGTGGTGTTCTGCACTATCACGCCCCTGGCCCTCTCGTCAGCCACACACTCGCGACCCACCCCCTTCTTCCCCACCTTCCTTTCTCCCACCCCCACCCCCCGCCGCCACTGCGACACCCTCCCTTTCGGAAGGCCACCGCCTGTGTCTGTTGCCTCCTCCTAAAGGCCACCTTCCCTCCTTGCGGCCGTTCAAGCCTCTTTGCCGTTGAGAAGCCTCCAGTACCCAAAGATCTCGCCATCCCAGGTGTCGATCTCGGCCTTCTCCTAGGCCGCACTCCACCTGTTTGACCATTTGCCTCAGCGTCCAGGTTCTGCATTCTACCACCTTCGCCTCGTCCTTGTCCTAGTCCTAGAGGACTGAGCTCATCCGTCTCACCGTGCAGACCATGGACGACAGTGGGGACGAGTTTTTTAAGAAATATGTCATGCCGTCCTCCAACGAGTCTGACGATGATAGTGAACTTTTGCTTGCCACGGCCGTGCTCCTCCATCAGCACAATGAGGAGACGAAGCAAACGTACCGTGGCTCAGTCAAGGGCTAGTTGGCGGCGCTGGAACATGGTCGAGTAGCTGGCGATGAGATGCTATTTCGGGATTACTTCTACCGCACCAGGCCTTTGTACCCTCCTACACTTTTCCGGCGGTGCTTTCGGATGTCAAGGAAGGTGTTCATGGGTATTCTTCACGGAGTGAGGGATCATGACGACTACTTATCTTTGAAGAAATATGCGACCAGTAAGCTTGGCTTCACCTCCTACCAAAAATGCACAGCAGCTATTCGCATGCTTTCTTACGGAGTAGATGCTAATTGTGTCGATGAGTACTTGCGCATGAGCGAGTCTACTTGTCTAGAAGTAATGTTCAAGTTCTACAAAGTTGTGGTGGCCGTTTTTGATGAAGAATTCCTGAGGCCACCCAATGCGGAGGACACTCGCCAGGTCTTGGATTTCAATGAAACTAGAGGGTTTTCAAGAATGATTGGAAGCATAGACTGTATGCACTGGGAATAGAAGAACTGTTTGTTTGCCTGGCAGGGGCAATATAAAGGACATGCGGAGGGGTGCATAGTCATATTTGAGACCGTTGCATCCCATGGTCTTTGGATTTGACACTCTTTCTTTGGCATGGCTGGTTCCCACAATGACATTTGTGTTGTCCAGAGGTCCAATGTGTTTTCTACGCTTGCAGAAGGCACCGCTCCCTATGTGAACTCTCAGGTGCGAGGCCACACCTAGAACAAGGCATATTACCTGGCAGATGGTATCTATCCTACTTGGTCTACCTTGGTGAAGACCATACACAACCCCACCTAAGAGAAACACAAGAGGTTTGCCAAGAAGCAGGAGGCCGCTAGAAAGGATGTGGAGCGAACCTTTCGTGTGCTCCAATCTCGTTGGGCTATAGTGCGGCACCCTGCTAGAACTTAGAGCAAAGACACAATGTGGGAAGTGATGATGACTTGTGTGATCATGCACAATACGATCGTCGAAGATGAGCATGATGAAAGCATCTATGACCAAGGCTGGAGTTTCAGGGAGAATTGGTTAAATCTGCACTAGGTCCGCCACCTAGTTTTGCGGAATTCTTGCAGGTGCATCATGATATTCGAGATCGTGCTACTCACAACCAGCTCTTGAATGATTTGGTTGACCATATATGGGAATTTGCTGGAAACCAACCAGCCGAATAACTAGCTTCTGCCTCATGTTTATTCAATTTTAATTTTATTTAATTT
This sequence comes from Avena eriantha, assembly GCA_910589775.1. Taxonomy (NCBI): domain Eukaryota; kingdom Viridiplantae; phylum Streptophyta; class Magnoliopsida; order Poales; family Poaceae; genus Avena; species Avena eriantha. The sequence continues at coordinate 30,929,712 of OU342744.1, read as the reverse complement.
GATACTATAAACTTGATTTGGACCATGTACTTTTCTTGTGGTAAACTATCTATTTTAATTTTAATTGCAGAACTATTTTGGTTTATATGAATTTGTGTATGTGTGAAAACATCACATAGTATTTCCAAGAAAAAATGGGGGAGAAAATACCGTTGGGTGCACCGGTCATGGCAGGCTGAACATTGTCGAGAGACCTGTTTATCCTGCCCCGCAAACGGACCGAAACGATAAAAAGGCCTGTCTATTTTGCGGGGCGGTGGAGTTGGCCTTACTCGTATTGATGTCCCGTGCTGGAGCTGCGAATTGGCAACACGGCATCGTGAGTTCCTGTTCGATTCGCTGTTGCCGCCGTACGTGCCCTGGCCCTGAGAAGAAGGCGCGTGCGTAGCATGCATGCATATGCAAGCGGCCATGATTTCGACTTTTTTGGAGCCTTTTTCTGGTGGCGTCATTGCTCCATGCGGCATCCCAGCGCATGCAGGAGGAAATGCCAGACCGACTCGATCGGTGCAGCCCCAGTCCCTTTTTTTTTTGCCCGTCCCGACCGTTGGGGACTTCACGGGGCACGTACGGCCATGGCAAGAATGAAGAATGACTGGTGGCGACCTCCCCTCCTTGGTCCGTATGTGGCTACTTGTCGCTGTCCAAAAGAGCATGACACTGTCACCGTGCGTGTGTGCGCCCCTCCGACGTGCAGTACTCCTCGATCGAGAGCAGTCGTGGGACGTATCGCCATCTTTTCGTCGGTTGCTTCTCGATCGTCTGCGCGCGTCGTTGATCGGTTCTTCCGAGTCAAGAAGAACCTGACAGGATTTTTCAAAGGATAAGAGTCGTTTCTTGGCAAGGAATAGTACGTATAGTATGTGCGTGCTTAACTAGCTAGGGAAGATGCCTGTTTGCCATTTGTCATCGGCAAGCGAATATTTTTCACGAAATCCAGCTCAGGGCGGCAGCAAATTAACAGGACCGGCACGCACGCACGCACAGCTCTTAATTGGTCCACAATTGCAAGCAGCGAGCTGTGTCCGTACCCTTTCTTCGTGGCCATGGTGCATGTACCCCCTAACGGCCGGCCATGGTCAATATGGGTCATGGCGGAGAACATGCATGATGAGGAATTGAGGACCGGCCGGCCTCGGGGCCCCTAGCGTGTGACCACCCGTCCTAATCACTCGATTATCCCATGCGTGCCTTCAAGCGTACCTGCAGGACCTGCCGGTAAAACCTGCTCATAATGTTTCCACCATTTTCGTCAAATGGCACTCAACCCCGTCGCGTGTAGATTTTGGGTTGATTACTCATATTATGCCAGGCCAAGTCTTGCAGATTCCAAATTTGCGTTGCCATTTCTCGAATTGCAAGAATTGCAGTTGAATTTTGAGTACATATTTTTGCTAGTTACAAAAGAAACACACACACACACTTGCGTATACTACCGCACATGTGCGTACCACACGGGTGCAGCCCCTTGACGTGAGGTAATTAAAGAAAAATATAGCTACCACGTAACTATTGAACGATCACATGGATCTAAACGTGCAGGGCCGGCCCTTGCATGTCGGGGGCCCGGTGCAAGAAAAAATTGGGGCCCTGTACACAAATAATAGCATGTTTTTTAATATCTAACATAATTCTCCTAGATGGAGACTACATGACAAGAACTACTCATGATTTTTTTTTAGAAAGCTTGACTAGACATAGACATCTTAGCACACAAGCAGAAAATAAACACCGCACGAATTAGTAGATACATGGAATTAAAATATGGAACAAATATACCTAGAGCAAGGTTGAAGATTGATGATTCGCTCGCTGCAGTTTGCCGCCGCCGCACCAGCCCATATTGCCCTGCACTGCTGGCTGATGCCTTCGGCTACCGTCACTCCCGATCCCCTCGACCTATTCCCAGGCGCATGCATAATCCTCTGCCCTACCGACCTGCCTTTCTTCAATTATTTGTCTCTCTCAAGCCTATGGGAATCGGGGAATGAAAAAGAAGGAGAGAACAAATCAATCTGAGACGGATGAACAAGAACTACTACCCTGGAAAAATATATTTCTACAAATCTGAGAGGGGTTTCTTGGGAATCAGTGAGACATGTCCTCCTCCTTCATTAATTCTGTCAAAGGGTTGGAAATCTCGATGGGAGAGCTTGTCATCGGTGATTAGGGAGCGGAAAAGGAGAACGAGGAGGCGGGAGGCAGGCCCTAGCGAGATGAGAAGTCAATGCGGCCTGGAGTCAATGCGATTGGTTCTTCGCATTTTCCTTTCTAGAGAAAAAGGGTATAGCGATCGTACATGGGGAAGGCCCCTAGCGATCGGAGGCCCCGTGCTGCCGCACCGGTTGCATCGGCTCAGGGCCGGGCTTGTAAACGTGTGTTCTATAACGAAATCATCGTTCCATAACGGTGATCTGGTACAGCAACAAAAATAAAAACATGATTACCCTTCAACTGGCCAATACTCCAAAATTCAAAATCCAGTTTCTTAGTTTTCGTCGCCTACTTTTAGAACATTCCAGCGGCTCCCCCACTACCCGCCACATTTGCTCAAATGGTTTTCAGACGGGAAAACAATGTCTAACGAACCTCTAAATCCGCCAAAAAGTGGACACGTTTTGCTCAGACACCCGTTCGGCCCTCCAACATTCGGGGACGCGACAACGGGTGTCCAGACATTTCTGGACGCGCTAGCCAAGTGGGACGTGAACCGCACATTTCCCACCATGCAGTAAGATAAGGTTCCAAACTATACACTTCGTTCATCTCGCTCCAGCACTCCTGGCCACCCCTCCCGTTCATACCCTACATTGTTGTATTTGTTCTCTCATGCCACCGTGTCTCGTCCTTTCAGTTGTCGATCCATTATATGGTGTCTCGTTTCTCTCCCTGTGTTTTCCCGAGGTTGGCAATCCGAGCTTCATCGACCCCAAGCGCAAGCGGTGAAGGAGGTAAGGTGATGTGGTTAGAGAGTTGAGTTGAGGGAGAAAGAGAAGGATGAAAGGTGGATGAGCTTCATGGATATGCAAGCGGAGAAGGTGGCTATGGCTAAACGCATGATGGGCATTGACACAAAAAAGCTTAGGCTTGATGCAGCAAGGGTTGAAACCGACAAGCTTAAATCAGTAATGGAAAATTTCACGACATAATCATCGACAAACAAGAGGCCGTTGCATTGTTGGCCGAGGATGCAAAGATCTTAAAAACTGGCACAAGCAACACAAATGCGAATAAGAAGACTTGGTTTGAACAAGCTCATGCATGTATCTTTGCTCAGTTGGTTCACATGTCTATGTTATGTGTTTGGATTGAATGATGTTTGTGATGGCAGAACTTGGTCCATGTCTAAATATGCATGTGATTTTAAATTTTATTTATATTTGTGTGCTTAATTGACACTAGTAAATAGCAATACAATAACCGAAATGGGACGAAAATGGCCAATCATGGCAAGAAGTGCAAAAATGATATATAGAGGCCGGTCCATTACAAGTGACCATCCCTATACACACAGGTCCGGACAATTGTCTAAACCAGACATAATTTGGGCGTCCGGACCAAAATTACAGACTTCGTTAGAGATTCTCTTTTCGCCATGTCTATTACGATCCTCCACATCCCCAATCTATGTGGTCGTGACGGCATGGCTCAAGTGGGATGGGGTGAAGGGAATATAACCGAGAGGCAATAATAAAGTGGTTATTACATTGCTCCATGTTTATACATGTTTATTTTTCATGCTATAATTGTGTTAATTGGAAACTTTAATATATGTGTGTTTAAAAAACAAATAGGAGTTCCTAGTTGTGCCTCTTATTTAAACTAGCTCATGATTACCAGATAATCAAAGGTTTCATGATCATGAACATTGGATGTTATTAATAACGGGGTCACATCATTGGTGGAATGATGTGATGAACATTCACCCGAAGTATAGTAATACCATCAAAGTCATTATGTTTACATTGCTATAATATATCATACGAAATAACCCTAATCCTTAGACCATGATATCATGTTAATCACTAACATCGGAAGAGTGCTTTGATAACATCAAACGTCACACCGTAACAAGGTGACTATAAAGGTGGGTTCAGGTACTTCGAAAGTTTTATGTAGAGTCTCATGGATCAAAAGTGGGATTTTTCCATCCCAAATATGGAAAGATATAGTCAGGACCCTCTCGGTGATATCACGGTGACACAACTTGCAAGCAAGTGATTTGATCACACAGAATGTTATATCACGGAAAGGATAAAAGATTACTTGTTTGTAACAAGATCAAACTGGGTATGGAGATACCGGTGATCAAATTTCAGACATGTAATATATCACGAGACAAAGGATTTAGTTATGACATGAATGGTTCTCACGATCACAAGAGTCATTAGGGATATTATTACCGACACAAAAGGGAGCTCTCTAAGGCCATTAGCAATTTTAGTCACTGGATCACCTGTTCCGGTCATTTTGTCCGTCCGATGAAGTCCTGCTCCTGCGTGGGCCGCTTTGGGCTGGATGTCCCTAGGAAGCTACTCTCGATAACAAATCGAACGTCCCTCGTTCGATCTCAGATGGATGGACACGATTTGGCCACGTGTGGGTGAACAAAATCTGTGCGACGACTCTATGCATGTGGGCGATGCACATCCCTCCAAACCGTTTGTTGAAATCCTCACCCCTCATGATTCCTACCTAGGGTGCAACCTCGGTGTGCCACCGCCACTGTATCCATGGCAACTGAGTGTGAGAGAGACGCGACATGAATATGCGAAGGAGAATTAGGCTTAAGTCTTCAAGCTACAGGTGGCGGCGAGTAATGGACCTCTCCAACACAGCCGCCCCCACTCCTCTCTATTTCGACTTAAGGAGAAACTTGGTGCTATTATGCCCTTGATGGCGTCGCCGACACCGAGAGAGAGAGAGAGAGGAAGGTGGTGGCTCAATAGTATCTTGGTCGCGCTCCATCTCTCTGTCACATCCATGTGAATCATGAGGCGGTATCTCTCTAGTTGACCCTCTCTCTTCCTCAGCCGTTCTTCCGACCTTACTGCCTAAAACCATCTCTTGGTTCTTTCTCCTGTATGGTATTGGGGAAATTAAACCGTGGCTTCAGTCTCTAGCAAAATATGACCCATGGTGCAGCCGAATCAACTTCCATGTGATGAGGTACAGCCAAATCCACTTAGTGAGGAATTGTACCCATGCTATGTTGCCTGATGGTCATGGATAGATGGCAACTGCAAAAGCTAGTAGAAGGTAACCTATCTTTGCATATTCGTTTGATCAGGTCCACATATACTTCAACATTTGCTTGATTTTGAGTATAATACAATGATCTAGGTGCTTGCTTGTGGAATTTCGTTTTGCTTTATTAGTGACCAATGGAATGGTTTCACATTTGTCTGGTCTTACATAAATTATTACTACTACAAGATAGAAGATAACGATGGGCTTGGACATGTGAGAAGATACCCTGTTAGATATGTCAAGATTCATCAAAGCCATGGTTTCCCCATATATTCAGCAAGATGAGGTAGGTATTTTCCATCGGGTAGACGAAGAGACGGTAAGCTCACTCCATTTGTTCTTCAGGTAACTCTGAATGTTACCTGAAAACCCTCTGAATTCGAACTGTTATTATGGAGTGAAAGAGGGATCAATTAAAGTATTGTTTTATCTTAATTCTTAAGAAGATCATCTAGAGAGCACTTACTAGATCAATTCCCATGCATGCTATCTTGCTCTACTTGCAGGAGAAAACAAAACGAATTCACACAGAGTGAAGCGCATGATACTGTGGACATAGACTCATTTATCTTCAGCAATGAAGGAATTAGGGAGATAAAAGCACAATTCTGTCATGGGGTAATTATAGTCTTTGCCTTTTGGACCTTTAATAGTTTTCTACAGATTTGTCGAAGCATGAATATATTTCAGTTTTCTTATGCTCATAGAACCTGCACTACCTCCGTCTCGGATTCTTTCCTCTTTGATATTCTCTTTCTTTCGGATTAAGGATGTGATATGGATGAATACTCTATTTTACCCCGACGGATGAATACTCTATTTTAGATATGTTCTTGCTCTATGTATCTTAGATTAATACTTGCAATTGTGCCTTGTCTGTGTATGTGCAAAGCCAGATGCTGGGGAAATGTAAAAGTACTAAGATAATGTTTTTCCCTTTGTTGTTGCTAGGAATAATTGCTCAAATAATCATTTCACATCTCAACATTACCTCTATTTTGTTTGTTTGTGCTTATACTACATGCTACTCATGAGAATAAGTAATCACTTCATTTCTATCTTGTTCATGTTGAGAACGTATCTATATGATATATGATTATTTTCCACTTATTAATGTGAATAGAAATAAGAATAGGATGAAAAATTGATGAAGCGGTAAGAATAGCATTCTAGCCTAGCGCCGTTCTAAAATTCCATTGCTTTACAATTCAGCTCTCAAGTACTTAGTATACCCCTATATTTATGAAAGTGCCTATCAGTATATTGTAAAAATTAGACGGGTGCGGTAACGCACGCCAAGATGATCTAGTCATTGAATATGTGGGAGTCAGTACGGATCTCCAGGTCCGCTACTAATTATTGATCGGAGATAGGTCTTGATCATGTCTGTATTATTCACAAACTGTAGGATGACACACTTAAGGTATACCGACACCAAATGGAGGAGATATAATACCAGAGAAATATTTTGAAAGTGCTAGGATTATTTCGATAAGCACCAGAATGGTTTCGGATTAAATTGCTGAAATTGGTTTTAGATGCAATATCGAAGTTATGTAAGGGGGTTTATGCAAATGTTTGTTAACTAAAGTAATTAACAAAATTCTGAATAAAATAAATAAAAATTGTTTTTATTAATGAGAGATTGCATTTATTTTGGTGGAAAAATTAATGCAACATGAGTGGGTTTAGTGAGAGCTCTACCAACATGAATGAGAGAGAGGTGTGGGCACCCACCATGGTTGTCGGTCATGTCATGGGGGCTGCCCCTTGAGGTGGTGGCCTCCTCTCCTCTCACACCTTCTTGTGAAGAATCTCTCCCCCTCTAGTAAATTCCCTATGGCTTCGGATTAGCGAAGTACATGTTCTTGATGGTTTCTCTAGAAACGATCTGCTGCTTCTGTTGCTTTGCTGAAGTGAGGACTCGGAGGTTGTCGGGGTGCTGGATGTGTGTGCGATCACAGATGCGCTCCTGGTTTGTGGTGCTGGACTAGAACTCGATCTTGAGATTGACAAGTGTACGACTACATCATCCATGAGAATAAATCTCATAAATATTTTAGGTATTCGAGGGTAAGTTCTCTATAGATTTACGTCTATCAGTTGCTTGTATCTGGATAGATAGAACTTGGTTCTTAGTTTTTCATATCGTAGGAAAAAAATATTTTCTAGCTGCGAACCCAACATGGGGAGGTCTATAGAAGTGACCCTAGCTTGGATCGATCTAGTATGGTAGTGAAGTTAGTCATGGCAGTGAAGTTAGTCATGTGGCGACAGTTCTAGAGTCAACGGCGGAGGTAGTTGGTCTCTCGGCCCAATAGTCAATCACATTTTTGAGTTGACGAGGTGGCTGCAGTTGAGGTAGTGTTTAGTGTTGTAAATATTCTCCAGAGACAATAATAAAGTTGTTGTTATTCTATTTCCATGCTTATTATTTTTGTTTATATTATATGCTTAGAATTGTAATAGTTTCTAAATATGAGTTTCAGAGCCAAAAGCAAACTATATTACACTCAAATGATGGAGAGATACACTCTGGAACATTAGACTAAAAGGTGTTTTTCACAGAGACATCGAAAATACGAAAACAAAAAATATTACACAACTGTAATGAGGATAACTTAACAGATTTGCCTCGGTTTCTGCACGGTATTGCGAAGCAAAGATAATTGTACACGGGAATACAAAAGGTTTGCTCGATAAAGATATTTGTACATAAAGGGAATAAATGTGGGTGTACAGAGCACTCTATCGATTATTGACCAGAAAGTGTTCTAGACATTTTGACATATGTATAACTTTAAGGGTCACGTGCTTAATGGTTTAGGGACATGTTGGGATGCAAAATTGAACTAAAGATGAGAGAAGATTGTTCTGAAAGTGTCCCACGAGCGTTCTAAGAGATCTCGGATGATGTTTTGTTGTCTCGAAGTGTTCCGGGAGGTATGTGGTCATATTGGAAGCTTCAAGAATGTCACTGAAGGTTCAAGAACATCAGTAAGGTTCTGAAACATTTTAGAAGGGTCTCGAACCACCCCTGGTTGCAGGAGTGAATCCAGGATTTGATCATAGGGGGCCAAGAAGATAGTGAAAATAAAATAGGTATACAACAAAACTAAATCGAATCTTATATATATGTAGTTTTGTTATCCGAGTGCATGTTCTATAACTAAAAGCTTTATTTTATTTGCTTTACGACTACAAACCTATCAAACAAGTGTATGTTCTCATGAACAGTAAAATTTATAGAAATTTTCTTTATAAATAAGAATAACTATATAAGGTTGTACAAGAATATTAAATAAATCAAGGGGCACATCTAGTATATGAGCATGTGGGACAAAGAAGAAATTCACCATAAAAGAGATAAACATGAAGATATATCAAGTCTTCTAGTGTATACTATGGATATCAAATTGTAACATTTTATGTTCTGCGATAAGAAAAACAAACTACATTCTACTAGTTTGAGTGTCTAGACCTATCAAATAACTCAATAATTAGTAATCACTAAATAATTTGTAAAAAATCTGGTGTATAAAATTCGCAATTGATCTAACAAAACAATTTCTATTAGATGGGGCAATCAAAGTAGCAATTATAGTAGCCAACATGTAATATATTTGGGATCATACCTTAGGGCGATCAATTCATGAATTGAGCATGCCGTATTTAATAGTTCCTAGACGTACGAGAGTTGTGCTTTGTGCCTTTGCTAATTGGTAATAATAGACACGACGATGCCTGAATACAAAATCCTGATCCTGGTGACGACGCTCAACCAACGACATCATGAATCCGGGAAGGCACCGCCACCGTAGAGGCGGGGAAGGCAGAAATAAGCCGACTAGATCGTCAAGGTAAATCGAGTAGATCACAAATTCATATGTGTCCTATCAGTTGATCGATCTTTGGTCTTTCCGAAAGCTTCAATATGTATGTATTATCCCTTGATGGCTAATTTTTTGGGCTTGGACCATAATGCTTCAACAATCAGCACATTGCACACATTGGTCTAGGATGATTGGAGTATTACGATTAGGAGTATAACATCAACACTAGTGCTAGCCCCGCTACATATCATTGAGTGGGATCGAGCCATAGGGTGCTTGGCCACCCCTCGCCACTCCCTAGATCCGCCTCTGCCTGGTTGGATAGCTACACTTTCCTTAGGGAGGGTGCCTCGATTGCGAGAGGATTCAATCTATGCCACCAACTTAAAGGAGGGCAGGGCTCCCCAAGGAACACATGCGTTTCTTCATTAGCTCTTTCCTTGGTTGCGACTCCCTACTAGTTAAAACCCTAGGCACTAGAAGCACTAGGCACCTCATCTGTCAAGGCGAAGCAGTGATGGACCTTCTACTCCTTCTAGGTCTAATCTAGACTATGGTGCTAGGGACTGACATTCGACAAGTCAATTCCTCGTTTTCTTGGTGCACATGATAGCACAATGATGTGGTGACCCTAAGCTAGTACATGTGGATACCTTTGAAAGGTCATATCTACTTCAACGCTTGGTCGTGTGGATATTCGTGAGGAGAGGAAACTTTGTCGGAAAGGAGGAATAACCTAGTTGAAGGAGTCGAAGGACTTCATCGACAATTTCATCAGGTCCTATGAAGTGACGTATCAATGTTATAACCTTGTTATGTACACCATGATAGTGATATTGGTTTGATCTATCATGCACGGTAAAGTTTTTTTTTTGCATATCATGTTCCCCAATAGCTAAATGCATGATGGCAGGGTCATTTACCTACTTATAGCGTTTTCTGAAGCAACGTGGGTGGACCATGGCCTCCTCGAAATGTTGTGATCTAGATGGTGATATGTCACCAGCCAGTGGATAGTTTTCTTGCAATAACGGTTGTGACAACAAGTATGCGAGAAAGGGGCAGTAGCCTAGTGGTTGGGTCGCAGTTGGCGCATCCCACCGACCGGAGTTTGATCCCTATCAGGGATGAATTTTCAGAATTCTCACGCCGACGTGCTTCTACTATGTCAAAAAAGTGTCTAGTTCCTCCTAGCACTGTTTCATCTTTTGTTTGACAACAAGTATGCAGATTCCTTGGATATAAAGCCATGATCCCGCCCTTTGTCTAGATCAAGCTTTGATGAAGTGTGTGTGCCCTTCACTTATTGAAAGAGTTGGCTCTAATCTTGTGCTTCATGATGAAGATTTCAAGTTCGACGTTTGATTTTAACATCGACGCACGTGCATGGATCTCGTCTCAAAATCTTTGTTCTGTAGTAATGTTCTTTCAATGGGCCTTGCGCTATTCTTTGGTGATATTGTCATTGGCGATAGATTATGGTAGATGTTGTACAACATGACTTCCTCGGGGTACTTTCTTTTATGAACTAATTTTATAAGATATCAATGCTTGCTATTTGTTTGACATTTAAATAATTAATAATACCTAGTTCCATTGCCGATTTATTCTCTTAAGTGTTACGGTATTCTTTTGTGGTTTCTGTCACTATGATTCACCTTATGTAGTACCATTAGTTAGTTAACTCTTACTTTTTATTCAGGAGAATGTTACAGTTCCAACTGATTCTTGCATGCCTTCCGATGACAATACATGTTGAGGTGGGCGATCGCCCCAGTTGTTTTCTCAAAAAATGAAATTGTTGGTATCGCAATTTCTACATAGGTGCACCTCTGTTCTCTTCTATAGTTTAACTTTGATCTTGTCTACTCTTGCTACCTTTGATCTTGTCTACTCTTGCTACCTTTGGCGTATCAGCTTTTTTTATTCCATTTGTTTTGGAAGCATTCCCTAATTATGGTAGAATAGAATGGTCAAGACATGGTGTTTTGACTCATAGGTCTAGATGCAACCGTTATGAAAATTATTTTCTAATGCATTTCAAAATATCAAAAAACTCTGGAAAACATCCTGGGTTTACATCTATACATTCTTGTTGTGACCAGAGCAATTTGAATTGACTATGGGGCCAAAGGCCAATATACACTCTGGTACACTCGGCTTTATGATGTCCATTATTGCTGGCCAGGTGTGACTAAGGTGTTTTTGACATGGGCACTAGAACTACAGAAACGAGAAAAGATTGCACACCTGCTAATGAGGATAATGTGACAGTTTTACGTTGGGTTGTGTAAGGTATGTATCGTGAAGCAAAGAGATCTGTACACAGGAATACAAAATGTTTGCTCGGTAATGATATTTGTACATAAGCGGGAATCATTATAGGTATCTAGATCCCTGTATTGATTATTGACCGAAAAATGTTATGGACATTTTGGTACATGTTTGGCCTTTAAGGATCACACACTCTTAATGGTTTAAGGAAATGTTGGAATGCAAAAGTGAACCAAAGAATCCGAAAATAAGGTGTCTTGAAAGTGCCTCGGAGAGTCCTAGAAATGTTTTGAGATACACTTTTTTCTCAATTCTTCATTTTACTTTTGCCTCCCAACATGTCCCTAAACTACTAAGAGCATGTGACCCTTAAAGTGCAAACATGTGTCAAAATGTCCATAACACTTTTCGGTCAATAATGGATAGAGGGATCTAGATACTCAAAATGATTCTCACTTATTACAAATATCTTTTTCGAGCAAACATTTTTATTCCCTTGTACACTTCTCTTTGTTTCGTGATATGTACCTTACACAACCCGAGGTAAATTTTTTATGTTATCATCATTAATTGGTGTGTAATATTTTCTCGTTTTCATATTTTCGATGTCCCTATGAAAAGCACCTAGTCACACCTGGCCGACAATAATGGACATGATAACACCGAGTGTGCTAGAGTATGCATTGGCCTTTGGCACCATAGTCAATTCAAGTTGCTCAGTTCACACCAAGAATGTCTAGATGTAGACCAAGGAATTGTTTTCGGGGTTTTATGACATTTTGAAATGTATTAGAAAATAATTTTTCATCAAGGGTACATGTAGATCTATAAGTCGAAACACAATGTCTAATGTTTTGACACATGGGTCTAGATGCACCCATTATGAAAATTTATTTCTAATGCATTTTCATATGTCATAAAAATCCGAAAACAATTCCTAGGTCTACGTACAGACATTCTTGTTGCGAACTGAGCAACCTGAACTGACTATGGGGCCAAAAAGGCCAATATACACTTTGGCACACTCAGTGTTATGATGCCCATTATTACTGGTGGGGTTTGACTAACCTGTTTTTCACAGGGACATCGGAAACACGAACTCGAGAAAATATTACACACTTGGTAATGAGGATAAAATAGTAGGTTCGTCTCGGGTAGTGTAAGGTACTTATCGTGAAACAAAGAGAAATGTACAAGACAATACAAATGATTTGCTCCATAAGATATTTGTACATAAGTATGGATCATTATGGGTATCTAGATCCCTCTATCGATTATTGACTGGGAAGTGTTATGGACATTTTGACATATTAATCAATATGCATATCTTGATCCCTCTATCTATTATTGACCGGAAAGTGTTATGGACATTCTGACACATGTTCGGACAACTATCCATATATATCCCCCGGTATAAACCCATGATCTCGCCCTTTGGCTAGATCAAGCATTGACGAAGTGTGTGCGTCATGCACTTATTGAAAGAGTTAGCTCAAAGATTGTGCTTCATGATGAAGATTTCAAGTTCGATGTTTGGCCGGACAATCAACATGTGCATGGCTCTCGTCTCAAAATATTTTGTTTGAAGTAACATGCATTCGTTTGGTCTTGTGCTATATGTTTGGTGATTTGTCATTGGCGACATGTTATGGTAGGATGTCGGAGAAGACGACCGTCGGGTATTTTATTTTTTGAACTAATTTTATTCGGTGTCAATGCTTGGTATTTATTTGACATTTCAATAATTAATAGTACCTAAGTGTATGCATCAACCTTTGTAGGAATGGTGGTTATCCTCCTCTTTGAGAAAAATAATTATAATTATATTCGGACACACCTGCACCACCGGTCGTTAATGCGGTGATATAAATGTTGTCATATAATAGGACCAAAGTTATTCTCGTCGAAAATACTAAAAATACACTAAATGTAATTAATCACAAAGTTAATGAAATAAATGATTTCTAAAGTTACAAAAATATGCATATAATTATTAATGTGACCCGCTCACCGAGGTCGGTCTGCTCCCTTTCTTCTCCCTCGTACACAGTACCGACATCCACCTATATATTTCTCGTATACCTTCTCTGCCATCGAGCCTCCTCCCATGGCTTCACTTCCCAAGCTGGTCCTCCTCCATGACCATCCTTCTTCCCTGTCATTCCTAATCTGCCGCCCGTCTCCTCTGCCCTTTCATCCTCCCCCGCACCCAATTGGAGTTCATAGCCATGGCCGCTCAAAATCGAGGTCAACTTCGAAGGCGGGCTTGAGAAGATGGGGCGCCAGGAGGAATGACTCCATGGTCACCGGATCTGGCGCCGACGAGGCTTCAGCTAGTCAGATTCACGGCTGAACGACGAAATCGTCGTCATGTATGATGGTTCGAGGTTAGTACTTTTGGTAATTTTGGTGTATTTCGGGGGGGGGGTCACTTGCTACGAACCCGTGTGGGCACGAGTGAGATATGATGCGATGAAGTTGTGTGTGTGTTGTGCATATATAGGGGGGGAGGGGGTCACGTGCTACGAACCCGTGTGCGCATGAGCGAGTATGCTACGATGATGTTGTGCGTGTGTGTGTTGCATATGTCGTTTCAATTGTGCAACGTTGGCCCCTTATGCTGCATAGTATTTTTGACATTTCTTCTCGGGGATTGTTCCTAGCGTTAGGGTTTTATTACTACAATAAGTGGGACGAAAATTTTGCTATGTGTGAGTGGGCTCATGCTATGATGGATGGACGATCGGATCTCAGGTTTTAAAGAGATCGAACGGTGGGGGGATGGAGCCCGCTTCCCCCCTAGATCGGGCGGTCCAGCACTGTAATTTTTTCTAGATAAAACAGCGCTAATTTTTTTAAATAATACATTATTTTTAATTAATTTCAAGAATATTACGCCAAAAAAGGAATTTACAGATATAGTACACCGTCGTTTTTTGAACAAACGACAAGCTCTAAGTCGTTTTTTGAGAAAACGACAGCTGTTGTCGTTTTTTGAAAAAATGACCGCAGGCTGACAAGAACGGCTGGCAGCTGGTCGTTTTTTGAAAAAACGACATTCCCAAATCATTTTTTGAAAAGATGACGGTTGCATGGATCATGCACACTACGTTAGACTAATCCCGCCACTATTTTGCGCCGTTATTTTTCCCGCTAGTATTTCTCCTGCCACTTTTTTGCGCCGTTTACTCCCGCCACCTCTTCCCGTCAGTATTTTTCCCGCCACATTTTCGCGCCGTTTCTGTCTCGCCCCTTGTTCCCGCTGTTTTCTCCCGCCAATTATTCCCGCCGTTTCTCTCCCGCCACTTCTTCCCGCCGTTTTCTCCCGCCAATTCTTCCCGCCGTTTCTCTCCCGCCCCTTGTTCCCGCTGTTATCTCCCGCCAATTTCTAGTAGTTGCCTCTATAAATTCTGGCACCGAGATGGTATCTCTCCATCCTGTTATTCCTCTATTTCTCCCATTTCCTTCCCCTTTCCATCATGAGTGTGCCATGTTCGGACCCCGAGTATAGGCCTACGAAGACGAAAGATGCCAGGTTGCCGCAAGGGGTGACACACGAGCGTTGTTGGTGCGGCCATCTCGCGAAGGTCAAGGAGTCGATCGATTTCTCCACCTGCATGGGCATGAAGTTTTTCCTGTGTCCCAACTACGACGCAAGCCTGCCCCGGCAAGCAAGTTCGTCGTACGAGAGGCCTCCGGTATGTTCCCAGAGCATGGTTAATATTAACCATTCATGTTATCATGTGTTCTTTTATTCATTCCATTGATTTGCTTGCAGTCTCCTCCTCCACTTTGCAAGTGGTACCATTGGATTGACACCGAGCAGCCAGCCTGAGCCGTGCAGGAGATTGCGGACAGGAGCCGATGTGCAAGGGAGATCTTTCTTGATGAGGAACGTGCTGAAAGGAAGGCCGCGAATGGGAAGAAGGAACGGGAGACAGAAATGAAAGAATTCCGAGCAGAGCAAGCTCGAAACCGCGAGCTGAACAGGAAGAGAAGGGAGGAAGAGAATGCAATCCGCGAGCGCCAGGAAGAGGTGCGCAAGGAGGCCCGTGAGGCGGAAAGGAAGAGATTAAGAGAAAGAGCTGCCGAGGCGCGGGCGGCAGAGGAACATGGGGACAAGACCGGGAAGTACCTGCGCTAGACTCAGGGAAGGTAGACGTATGTCTCAGTACCGATGTATCTTAATTCCTGTTGTAGTGTCCCGATGTATCTTAAGTTTAGTTGTAGTGTCTTGATGTAACTTCCTTTCAGTTGTAGTGTCTTGATGTATCTTCATTTCAGTTAGAGTGTTGTCATGTATATGTAATTTCAACATGCCAGATTTTTTCCCGCCAGAATGTTTCCCGCCACAATTTTTCCCGCCAAAATATCTCCCACCAATATCTTTCCCGCCAAAATGCTTCCCGCCATAATGTTTCCCGGCAGATTTTTTCCCGCCAGAATGTTACCCTATAAAACCCCCTCCTCGCACAGTTGTTTAAGCAGCAGCCACCCCGTTTTTAGCCAGTATGTTTCCCTACGATCGTAGTTTCGTGCCAGACATGTCCGTCGGCCTATTTCATTTGGCTAGGAAATTTACGATAGACAACAATCCAGCCCCATTGGAGAAACTAATTGGTAGTGATTGTCTCCTCACTGAGCTGCGTGAGGGATTGCGTAGGAAAGGGTGGCCGAAGAGGACTCCAGAGGAGATACGGCAAGAGCTACTTCGGATCAATGCTAGGTGGAGCAAGCAAAGATTCTCTAATGAAAGGGCAAGGCAGCAGAACCTCACCTTCCCTTCGATTTGGATAGAAGAGAGTGAAGATGAAGATGATATATTCATGACGCCTGCCATTGGGACTAAGTGGAGAGCTGAGTGGGACGAAAGGCAGGCCAAGAAGAAGGGTAAAGACGAGGCATCGTCGAAGGGTAAGGGCAAGCCTTCATCGGTCGAGGCATCGTCGAAGGGTAAGGGGAAGAAGAGCAATGACAAGCTAGAAGAGAGTGAAGATGAAGATGATATATTCATGACGCCTGCCGTTGGGACTAAGTGGAGAGCTGAGTGGGACGAAAGGCAGGCCAAGAAGAAGGGTAAAGACGAGGCATCGTCGAAGGGTAAGGGCAAGCCATCATCGGTCGAGGCATCGTCGAAGGGTAAGGGCAAGAAGAGCAATGACAAGCTAGAAGAGAGTGAAGATGAAGATGATATATTCATGACGCCTGCCGTTGGGACTAAGTGGAGAGCTGAGTGGGATGAAAGGCAGGCCAAGAAGAAGGGTAAAGACGAGGTATCGTCGAAGGGTAAGGGCAAGAAGAGCAGGCCATGAAGAAGGCATCGTTGAAGTGTAAGGGCATAGTCGTAGGGATAGAGAGCACTCTTATTTATTTACCGCAAGTTATGTTGAATTGTGTTGCAAGCTATGTTGTAGTGTTTGTCGAATCGGCCTGCATTTGTATAGTGGATAAGTACACATTATATAGGCTACCAGATGCAGTGACGAAGAAAAATGGATTTACCGCTGATTGTCTGGGCTCCATAGTCGACTGGCTAGGGTATCTTTCATCATCATGTGCGTGGTGGACGGGACGCAACCGTGTCATGCTCATGTACCTCTGTAAGTATGCACGGAATAGGTCAATATCAAACGCAGGAGCGGTCCACACGTCATCTGTTGCATTCTGTCAACCATTGATATAAGTATTAACCCGTTGAAGCCACTGATTTGCACTTCTTTTAGTACCCTTCCGAGAGTACCTGCAGTTAGATTTTGTAAGTACACAATCAGTGTAAAATTATAGATACATAATATATTAACTTACATATGCACGTCCAATGAAAGGGGCGCCTCCGGAGATGGAGGATCTACCATCTGGCGAAAACCGAATTGCCTCATGACCCTCTGTTGAGACATCTCCTCCACCTAACAATCGAAGATGATCTTCGATTTAGTGAGCCAGTAGTCCTCATCTCTACGAATCATAATAGATAACCCGCCGGGATATCTTGCTCTTGCTTCAGCTGTGGTGTACGGCTCCCAAATCACCGATTCCTCCTTCAACGTGTCGAACTGCTCGCTAAACGCCGGGTAGCAGCGGGTTACTTGTTCTCCCGCGAAACGACACTGTTGGATTAAATAGTTGTTAGTTTCCTTCGTAGTGCAATATGGATCATGCAATTAACAGAACCTTTTAAATTACCTTGCGGCGTGTCCAATGTGTACCGAATGTAGGCATGTCAATTCTCTCGTGGTCAAACAGCATATAAGACTCATAGACAATGGGGCGCTCTCCCTGGACGATAACAGCCTGATTTTTTGCTACCTCCGGGCGGCCAATAGGGAACCTCTCCCATGACCACAACTGCAGCAACAATGGGCATCCTAGCAAGGCAGATTTTTCCTTGGTTAGCGTACAGCTCGTGCACATACCTCGGTACGTTGCTGCTAAGACCGCAGACCCCCAACTCCATTGGGTGATGTCGTTCTGGCATGTCGCCTCCGCGATCTCTCTAGCATAGCGGATGTAGCGTGCACTGATGGTTGAGACGTGGTTCTCGGTGAACATCACCTTCCCAAGTAGCCACAATAAGTACGCCTCAAGGCTACGCGTAATTTGTGGCTCAGTCATCAGAACATCTGGGTACCCGAACCTCTGTATCTGCATTGGTTAATAGAACAAGTTTAAGCATCGTGTGATATGAAAATAGTTGGATCAAATACGAAGATACTTAGGAACAAACGAACCTGATAGTTCTGCAACCAATCAAATTTGGGCCCATGTTTTTCATACGTGAACTCCGGAACTCCTTCACGAATGCCATAGAATCGTTGGGCCATTTCTTGGGCCCAATTCTCCGGTGCATCCACCGGGCCTATTGGCACTCCAGCCAACGGCAGACCTAGCAAGTACGAGACATCTTGTAGTGTAGGAGCCATCTCCCCCCACCGAAAGTGGAAAGTGTGAGTCTCGGGCCTCCATCGATCCACTAAGCAGGTGAACAACGACCCGTCGTAGACCATGCGCGTGGTCTGGAATCCATGGTGTCGTCCTTCTATCTCCTGCGTATGAGTGGCCTCAACCAGACGCACAAAGGGTAGTAGCCCGGCCCACTTCAACCTGCATACCGAGATAGAATTACAATTTGTTTACTATGGCCCTAAAATATTTATAACATAGTTCCATACGAATTAGGAATAAATGTCTCATACCTCTGCAGCCAATAAGGGTGTATCATCCAGTTACACATGGGAGTGCGAGTGATAAGGTGCTTTAAGCTCCGTGGTTCCGCATCCAATAAAGTTTACCGATGCTTTCTATCAATATCAGCATTAAGCAAAGATCCCGCCATCTGCATAATTTAGAACATGGTTCTATACGAATTATAAATTTAGAATATGCTTTCATACAAATTACAAATTTAAAACATGGTTCCATAAGTTACAAATTTAAAACATGGTTCCACACGAATTACAAACTTACAACATAGTTTCATACGAATTACAAATTTAAAACATAGTTCCATACGAATTACAAACTTACAACATAGTTCCATACGAATTACAAATTTAAAACATAGTTCCATACGAATTACAAATTTAAAACATGGTTCCATACGAATTACAAATTCAAAACTAGTTTCTGCCTCTGCCTCTTGTTCCTCGCCTGCCACGTCTGCCACGTCCACGAGGAGCCGCTCCTCTAGTCCCGAAGATATGGCAATTGGTGTCTCTATGACCAAAACGATTACATAGAAAACATTGTCTAGTAGGGCCCCCGGCTTCAGATTCATCCATATCATTACGAATCCGAACACATTGTCGCCTTCCTCTGCCTGTCCGCATTAGTTCAGGATCTGGGATGTAAATCCTTTCACCGGGGTTTACTTTGTTAAAATTGCCCCATGCTCTATATCCCATCATCTCGCTAGTCCATGTATTGATCACCGACTCCTTAAGAAAATAAGGAGACACAAACGATCTCGCATCCATACCTAATCGCCCACACGCAGCAAGTACATGAGAGCAAGGCAGATGTAGCAACTTGGGTTTGTTGCAGGTACACTCACACGTCGGCCAAGCCTCATTGCCTATCCTCACCTCTTGTGTCTTTACCTCTTCTCCAGATCCGATCCTGTTGGAAGGGAGGCGAACCTCAAATCTTCGTTCTTGATTACCGATGGCGACGACTTGCATAGACCGAGCCTTTTCCAGTTTGGCATTCATGTAATCCATTATCTTTGAACAGTACCTCGTGTTTGGGTTGTTCATGATATGCATCTGAGCAAGCTGGAGTCTGTCTCTAAAGTACTTCAACGTTCCGGTGAAAATACACTCCACAATAGCTGTTAATGGCAGAGCCCTGCTTCCTCTCAAGACGAAGTTGTAAGTTTCGGCAAGATTTGTAGTCATGACGCCAAACCTAGCACCATGAGTGTCGTGCAATAGAGACCACCTCTCCGTAGGCTCGTGCTCTATCCATTCCTGAAAATTCTTAATCCGTCTGCCAGGCCTCCTCCTAGTACCGGGTTGGTCAAATCCCGGCAAATCGCAAAGAGCAATTGGTTCTTCCTCGGGTGGTGCTGCTCCAGCTACTGTCTGTGCAGCTACCGCGGCCGCATGAGCCGCCACAACTGCTGCTCTAGCTGCTCTCCTCTGCCTAACATGTTTTTTTGTGAATTCATCTAGATAGGCCCGACACTTGATATACTTCCACGCCTGGTTCTGCTTGCAAAGCTTCTTGAATAGGTTCATAAGGGCCTTGTTCCTGAACTGTGAGAAAAAGTTAGCCCCTAGATGCCGCATGCACCAACGACTCTGCATGTCTAGCCATGGAGTTGGTTCATCTGGAGCAGGCTGAGTCAGCTTCCTTATCGCGCTGAGTATACCCGGATGCCTGTCATGTAGGAAGCATACATTCGGTACATCCCTCACAACTGCTATCTTCAGCTGCCTGAAAAACCATACCCAACTCTCGGTGTTCTCGCTCTCCACGAAAGCAAATGCAAGTGGAACAACTTGATTGTTCCCGTCTTGACCTATAGCAGTCAATATCTGGCCCCTGTACTTGCCAGTGAGAAATGTTCCATCTACACAAATGACTGGTCGACATTGAGTGAAAGCTTCTATGCATATAGCAAATGAGAAGAACAATCGATGCAACACCCTCAAATTGGGTTCTTGAGGCAATGTTAAGTGTTGGATGTCGAGGTATGTGCCTGGATTCCTAGCCTGCAGTGTCTGCAGCATCCGAACAACACAGTCGTATCCATCTCGAAACGAACCAAATCTTGTCTCCAGTGCCCTCTGCTTAGTCCTCCAAGCCTTTCCATAAGATATATTGTAGCGAAATCTGACAGCAACTTTGTTGATGATAGCTTTCACCACCATGGCTTTGGTCTCCACTATCTCAGTGTATAACAGTCTAGCTAGGAGGGTTGACGTGAGATTACGATGGTCTTGCAGGACATTGTCAAGTTGACATGTGTGCTGCACAACATCGCTAACCTTCCAGTTGGTGTCATATCGAGGAACATGGGCATGGACCCTGGCAGGACACCCAGCTACCTCGCAAACCAAAGTCAAGTATTGCTAGGATGACACATTTGTTTTGAAAACTCGCTGCGTGGACAATGACCACTCAACGATTGCTTCCTGTAGATGCCACTTGCTAGGATATAATGCACCAATGGAGATGTTGTTGGCGTGATAGTGCCACGAGGAATCGTGCCCATCGTTCACATTCATCACTGTTGTGTGGTCTTGATTCCATGATGCTGGAATAGGTTGGTCCTCCTGATCAGACTCAGCGGAATCATAAGAGCTATCACTGTACCCTTCTGAATCTTCGGCTTCCATCTGATCTTGCAACCAACCGTCGTGTATCTCGTCCTCATCGACCTTACCACTGAAAATATCTTCTCCTGTCCCTTGACTACCTTCAGCTGATTCATGTCCAGTGTGTGCAAAACTACTCTGACCAGGTTCATAACTACCTCCATCGGTGTGTGCATAACTACTCTGCCCAAGTTCATAATCACCACCGCCATCTTGGCCTTGATTGCTCTGGTCATTATAGTAGCCACCACCACCTCCGTCTTCGGCTTGACTGCTCTGCTCATGATCATAACCACCACCAGCATGGTGTGTCTGACTACTCTGGCCCTGATCATAAACAGGCTCTTTCGCCACAGGAAGCACTAAGACACTGGGGTTAACTACCCTATGCAGACAGGCTTTCACCCACTTGACCCATTTAGCTTGCTCTTCTATCGGTCTCAAATAAAAATCAGGTTTAATCCTTGACTTTGTCCATAATACATGCACACCGACAGTATGGGTGGGAGGGAGCCCTAAACGAGCACATAACCAATCTTTCAGCTCAATAATGGGGATGGTTGCAGGATCCTGGAGCACTTCATCAATACAATTGAAATCGCTCAAATCAACTCCATTCTGGTTTGTTTTCACGACACCGTCACCATAGTAGAACCTAAACACTACATTACTGCACATAACTTCAGGCCTAAAAAATACCACAATTTGTCAAATGACCGTACAGTGACAGATTTTAGCTAAAAAATAAACTAATATTCCTATAGCCGAATAATCTTGCATAGCACGCAAATATAATTATAATCCTATAGCCAAATAATCTAGCAGCTAACCTACCCGAATAATCTAGCAGCTAACCCATAGATGAAATAAAACTACACAGATGACTACAGTGAGCAAGATATTAGAGTTTACCCTTGAAGCGTGAGAAATCTTGCCGTGCAGCTGCCTCCAATCAACAGATCAACAACCACCACTCAAGAACAGCTCCACTCAAGCTGCAACATCAACCTCCACCATAGCCATTGCCCCACAAGAACACCACAAAATCCCCTCAAAAAAGCCTCAAATCATCTCACCAGATTATCCAATTAGTAGATCAAGACTATACTAACTGTCTAATGTGTTTCAGCAGCAGATATTGGTGAAAAACAGGGCAAAAGATTGCTCCAAAGCAGTGCTCTACGCGTGGGCAGATGAACTGGCCAGATGAACACTAGAGAGAGGAAGGAGGAAGAAGAGGGCGCCGGCGCGGGGCTGGGCTGGGCGCGGCGAGGGGATAAGAAGGGGCTCGTCGTCCGGCCGTAGAACGACACGGCTCGTCGTCCGAGCGCACAACGACGCGCCTTTCTCGTCGTCCACGCGTTAAACGACGCGCCGTTGTCCGCATGTAGCCCGGCAGGGTGGGGTCCGTGGCGCCCGTTTCGGGGCCTCAAAAGACGGCCCGCGCGCGTCGTTTCCTGGTAAAACGACTCCGAAAAGTCGTTGTCTTGAAAAACGACGGTGTACTATATCTGTAAATTCCTATTTTGACGTAATATTCTTGAAATTACTTAAAAAAAGTATTATTTAATTTTTTATAGCTAAAACAGAACTGTAATTATTACGAACCTAGTTAAATGATGACGCCATAAATAATAATTAAGCGTGCGTTCCATTAAAACGTGAACATCCATAATGAATGGAGTTCCACAACAAAACCACCGCGCGGCTCTCCCGCAACGGGCCAATACCGAGATTTCGAAACCCCAGTTGGTTGCTTTCCGCAGCGACCTTTATCCCCTGGTCTGTTACGGTCCTCCCCTTCTCAACCCAATCCCCACCGTCACCTCGCGATCGGACGGCCCGCGACAGGCGGAAACCCCGGGCCGCCACCTGGAACCTTCTCCCCTCTCCACCCCGTCCTGCAAGGCTGCAGGCCTGCAGAGCGCAACAGCTTGCGTCGAGTTTCCCGTTTCTCTTCTGCCCACCACCTCCCCCACCACCGCCACCACTTCCTCCAACCGCCTCCCTCGTTCCCGTAGCTTCTCCCTCCTCCTACGGGAACTCGTGACGCTTTGATGCAGGCGGCGGGAGCGGAGCGCGCTGGTTGAGGAGGAACAGGGGAGGGCAGCGGCGGCGGCGGCGGCCGCGGCGGAGGAGGCCGGGAGAGGGGAAGCGAGGCGGGGCGGTGGCGGCGGAGGAGAAGGCCGGGAGAGGGGAGGGGTGAAGGGCGGAGGAGCAGGATGTTCGACAGCCTGATCAACACCAAGTTCTACAACCGATGGTACAAGAGAGATTCATTCGCCTTGCCTCTCCGTCCTTAATTTCTTTCGGGTGTTCGATCGAGCAGGGTCGAGCTTTTGGATGGCTTGGATGGGCAGTTTTTTCTCCCCTCTTTCCATTCTGAGTAGTTTGACTCCGGTTTCTTCAGATGCCGCTCTTGAGTTGCGCGACCCCAAACCCCCGCGCCGCGTAAATGCTTCGGAATTTTTCTGGCTCGTGTTTCCGAACTATCGGGGCTCCTGCCTTGCTTGTCGCCGCATTTGGGGAACGCTATCCGTATTCTGTTCAGAAGAAAATCTTCAATCGCGTCAATTTTTCGTCTCCGTCGCGTTTCTTGGTCGTTCGGCTGCCTTTCTCTGCTTTTTGTTTTTGACCGCGTAATGATCTTACGGTGCTGGATTGGATTGGGTGAACCGATTGCTGACTGAACAATGGATGCAGCAAGCACGCCTTCAAATGCATCCGGACGCGGCTGGTCGTCATACGCCGGAAGAAGCAGGCCATGATCGGCTTCCTGAAGAAGGACGTCGCCGAGCTCATCTCCAACGGCCACGACACGCACGCCTTCAATCGAGTAAGCTTTCCTCTTTTTTTTTCTCCCCTGGATAGAGCCCTCTCTTGCCCGTCATATATATCTCTGAAGAACTGCATTGCTCTGCTCCCACAAACGATTCTGGTTTCAAGACGAACTGTTCCCCTTACTACGCAGGAAAAGTTGGCAAAAAAAGAGTTACTGATTGGTGATAAAATCATGTCTAGTTTACTACTGAGAAAGAAACATATGTGGCTGGGATGACTGAATTGCCAATGTTGTTTCATGTCTCTGCTTATCTCCCCCTCTGCAATGAATGCAGGTGGATGAGCTGATAATCGAGATGAATCAGGCCTTCTGTTATGACAAGATTGAGGAGTACTGTGATTTCCTTGGGAAACAGCTCAACAGCCTACAGAAACAGAGGTATCCCCAGCTATTCTGTTCCGTTCATTTTGTATGTATCCTTGGGTTCAAAGAGTAGGAAAGCTATGTTGAGCCCCTACTTCCGTAGTCAAAGAAAGCAAAGTTTGTCAATGGCAAGAGAGTTATGCAGCCCAAGTCTTTTAGCGGTACCAACTGTAGGGCACTCGTTAAGAAATCGATTCACCAGGACAGTAGGTAGGATCCATGATGTAGGATTGTTCTGACGGTCTTGTTTTTCTTGAATAATGCAAGATGACCTCTTCGCCTCTGCAGCAAGAGAGAAGCACACATCCAGCTAATGCTATGGTTTAATCTAAACACAATCTTTCTGTTTGGATCTTCCGCTGGTGAATATAAATTAGTAATAACCAATAACGGTATCCGTATGGTTGCTTTACAACAAAAACTGCGTTGCAGTAGCATTTAGGTCCATATGTTATGTCTCTATGATCCTTTCTATGTTTACAAGCAATTATTTTACTTAGAATTTCAATTAGTGAATTTAACCATTGATAGGATCTTAGGGGTGCAAACAGACAAATAATTTAATTATCTTGATGGTGCGCGTTTGCATCAACAGGGAATGTCCCCCGGAGTCCAGGGAGGCCATGTCAACCCTAATTTTTGCTGCTGCTCGGTTTCCAGACTTGCCTGAACTGCGCGACCTAAGGCATATGTTCACAGGAACATATGGTTCCCTTGAGCCTTTTGTCAGCAATGAGGTGTGTGAGATGCCCCAGAACATTATTGTCCGTGTCATAGTGTTCTGTTTAACCTGATTAATAGTCCTTGTACCTGCAGTTTGTTCGGAAACTTGAGAGCGACTTATTCACAAGTGAGGAGAAGTTTCAAGTAATGCAAAGTGTTGCTGAAGAATTCTCAGTTGGTTTTGACACCAATGCATTGCAAATCAAGTTATGGGCTGCAGTGGAGACTGGATATGTACGTTTACATGAACATATGCAAACGAATTTACTACTCGAAGATTGTTTTCAATATACTCCCTCCGTTTCATAATATAAGATGTTTTAGCTTTGTGAAGCAAATGTATCTAGACTTATTTTAGTACGTAGGTTCACTCAGGTTTGGAGTGAATCTACACACTAAAAGAAGTTTAGATACATTTTCTTCACAAACCTAAAACATCTTATATTTTGAAACGGAGGGAGTATAAAGCAACATACACGTGTCTTTAACTTGGTATCATGGATTTTTTATTTCAGGGTTTTCTTGAAAAGGATTCTGTGAAAGAGGTTGAACTGGTAATGCCTTTGCCCATCAAGCAGAAGGATGATGGTGAACATCCACTCGAAAGAAAATCTGAAGCTACACCTGTAGGCCACAAGCAGAAAGTGGAAGAAGAATCCAAACCAAAAGATGTTCAGGCTGCTCAGGCTGTTGATAATTGCTCTGGTCGATTAAATGATTATACTGGTGGGAAGAATTCTGATAAATCTCGTTGCAAGGAAGAATTGGAGAAATCAGTATCTCCTTTGGACATGAAAAGAGGGGACACTGAAAATGATGATAATACCGGAAGGCTGAACACTGACAGACCTGACTGTAAAGAACATTTGGAGAAATCAGTATCTCCTATTGACACTAAAAGGGGGGAGACTCGAAAGCAATTTCAGAAATTGAAGAAGAAAGACACCCGCCCTCCTGAAAAAGAGCTGATGGAAGCTGTCGAGCTAGATATCGATGGCCTACCGAAACATGGATCTGGTTCAGAGAAATTTCCTGAGACAGAAAACAACAAGATAGTTCCACCATCTGTCAAGCCAAGAGAGACTAAGAAAGAACATGGTGTGGAAAAAGAGAATGACAAGGGGCTTGGTTACCACCACCGATCACATGTGCCTGTTCATCCTGAATATAGTAGAAGACATGCAAACGTTGGGTGCAAAACTCTTGGCCAACAGAATCTTGGACCTAGTTCACTGAATCCTTTGAGTGGTAGAACGACAAACAGGTCCCCTCCTAATGCCAAGCCAAATGTAGCGAAGGTCAAGAATTGTGATGAAGAAGGAGAGAGCAAGGGTCTGGGAAAGATGGTGCAAAATGGACAGGGAGCGCCACAGAGGGCAGCTAATGTGCGGCCTCCTTATGTCAATACCAAATTTGCTATGCAGCCTGTGCCTGATAAATCTGCAAAACCAACCGACAACGACTTCAGCAAGGCCAATATGACTCAACAAACAGATCAGCCAGCTAATAAACATATGCTTCAGCCTGTTTCTGTTAGAAGGAAGAAGCCACCAGCACCTGTTGATGCTTACGATGAGACACCTGAAAAGGTCACAAGCCAAAGACCCAGCAGTCACAGGATACAGCAAAGGAAGCACAAAGGTGCTAGGGATGGCTATGACGATAAGGGTAATGGTGTGGGTGCTGGTAATGGCAGGGATGTTGAGAGAGATGCCAGTAGCCGACCAAGTCACTCAGGAAGGAGAAACAGACCTTTGTACATGGACGACTACGATGGATCCATGCAGCGATGTCAAGCTGGCGAAGATGAAGGTGCTATTGATTTTGGCAATCTCTTACCTCGGAGTACAAATGGGCATCATCGACTCAAAAGCAGGAACAGTAATGTGCACCACGGAGATCTGGATGAGGAGGAAAGGATGATGGACAAGCTCCTGATGCATTACAGCAAGAAAGGTTTACATATGGATGGAACCAAAACAGCAGCACCAGAAACCAGCAGGACTGCTAACTGTGATGGAGCACCAACACAATGCCAGCAAAACGGTTCTTTGAACCCTCCAGGAAGAGCAGTCTCTCTGCCGCCGCCGGAATCCGTCGGCACAGATGAAGCTGCCAAGGTTCCTGCTAGGTCCACCTCGCTGCGGTCGCAGTGCCCTGGGAGTGTGCGCGTCCACCCAAAAATGCCGGACTTTGATGAACTGGCTGCCCGGGTCATTGCTCTGAGGAATGCTTGAGGAGGCGGCACAAAGATGATATTTGGCCTCTGTGTAAACACTTAAAGAATCAGAGCTTTTTGACAGTTTCTTCGGTGCAAGTCACATCTCTCCCACTCCCAACCTTTCTGAATGCTGAGGCAGAAGAGATGATAGGTGCATGTTTTTCCCTTTTCTGTCCAACTTTGGCATACTTGTTGCTATCCCTTTTCACTGGTGGTGCTCATCTAGACAGGGAAACTGGTACAGGGATTAACAGGATACATACAGGTGATAGGATATATGTTTGTTCTTTGGATCAATAGCATTTGTTTTTCATTCATATAGTGTGGTAGTTCCAGATTTTCCATTGCTCCATGCAGTAGCTCAGAAAACATTGATATATGTGTAAATTTTGTTGATGAAGCCATACAGAATTTTCTTCCCTCCTGTTGTTTCTCCAAGGTTTCATGTGTATGTGTATCATGGTTTAAGATTTGTCTTGGAAACATTCCACTGAAGTTTCTGTATGTTTTCGATTCGGCTAAACTATTTCACCTGAGTTCTACCGAAACCCGACCAAATCTTTAAATAAGTTTGAATTCGGCTTGTATTGGTGCGTCACAGAAATATACTAGTTTGGATTGTTGCCAGTGCATTCTGATGGTAAAATGAAAAGTTGTCCACATGCATGCTTTGCTTGTACACCTGTGATACTATCAGTATCAGGCAATGTCCTGACATCTGTGCAGTTCTGCTTCTTGACAACATGAGCGATATCGAAGGAGTTGACAGTACGAGTACAGAGGGGGGCTACATGATCAATCATCAGGTTTGCTATTCAACAATCAAAACCTCGTGTTTGCTAATTCTGCAGGCGCTTATTATTAGTTACTAGTACATGGCTCCTTACATACCAGGAAAATAAGTACTACCCGGATTAGTCCAGGCAGATCCTGCATCCGTATTACCGAGCTGCATCACGCCACCGCCGGCGTCGGCACTGCGGCTGCCACCGCACGGCACGGCGTCGAGATCCAATCCGGCCTTGACCACCTCCATGACCCACCCATCGCAGGCGCGGAGCCTCCACGTCGGCGACGGTAGCCTTCACGCCGGCCTGCTGCTGCTGCTCCCCGCCGCGGTCCGCGATGCAGTCCTTGATCTTCTGAATAAGATTCTCCGTCGTCCAGCCCATGCCGACGAGCTGCTCGACGCTAAGGCCGTCGAGGCTCGGGCGGCGGCTGACGATGGCGTCGTGGAGGCGGAGCATGGTCTCGCGCTGGCGGTTGTCGCGCTCCGCCTTGCTCAGCTGCTCCTTGACCTTGCCGACGCGCTCCCGGACGTAGCCCTCCCCGTCCATCTTCTTCCTGCGCTGCTCCACCCCGGGCATGGACCGGAGACGGTCAGCAATGGCCCTCGCCTCCCGGAGCGAAGGATACACGTGCATCCCCGACGACGACGACGATGACGACTGGCCCTCGGGGAAGACCACGGCGCACGCCTCCACGCCGCACAGGACGGACAGCTCGCCCGCCTTCTTCATCACGCCCATGGCGCGTTGCTTGCAGGCCAGTTTCCGGGTCGGGGCGTCCGCGATGTACTCCATGGGCACCTTCTTGGGAGCCATGATGGACCCTGGACCGTGTGCTGCGACTTGCGAGATGGGAAGAAGGGGCTTGGGGATTATATGGTGTTCTTATACTAGAGTACGTATCTGGAGCCATCAACGTGATTGGCACGGAATTATTCGGACAGATACGAGGATCGCTTGGATTAGTGCCTGCTTAATGCAGGCTTAGCTGGAGTTTACGTAGCACATCTTCGATAAATCCCGGAAATCAAGGAATATTTATGTTACGCGGCAGAAGATTTTTTCACCCAAAAATGCCGACTTTGATGAACTGGCTGCCCGGGTCATTGCTTGAGAGCATCTCTCCAACATATGTTGCAAAATAGGGCACAGAAAATCAGTTTTAGGGCACGATACTTAGGTCAGCCGTTCCAAATGATGTACTCCCTCCGTCCTAAAATAAGTGACTTGAGTTTATCTAGATTCGTATGTATCTATATACTAAAACATGTCTAGATACATCCAAGTCTAAATAAATCCACGTCACTTATTTTGAGACGGAGGGAGTAAAATACTTCCTCCGTTTGAAAATACTCCCTCCGATCCAAATTAATTGACTCAAATTTGTCTAGATTCGGATGTATCTAGACATGTTTCAAATCTACATAAATCTAAGTCAATTAATTTGGATCGGAGGAAGTATAAGATTTTTTAGCTTTATGAGAGTGTATCTAGATCTCTTTTAGTACGTAGGTTCACTCTAAACCTACATGAACCTACTCAGTAAAAAAAGTCTAGATACACTCATTTAACAAAGATAAAACATCTTATATTTTGAAATGGAGGGAGCAGGGCTTCCGCAATTTTTCAGATCATGTAAAATAGGGCACCGCTTTGGACATCCGAATTGAAAATTTGAAACTTGTTGCCAAATTTCCAATATTTTGGACACATGGTTCGACAGTTTGTTAGACTTTCATTTCAACACTTGAATACATTGATACTCGGACACTTCGATTCATTTTGACAACTACACTATATAGTTTTGACACATAGTTCGACACTAAATTTTAGATAGACCTTTGACACTGAACTCTAAACCTCAACTCCCACTGCTCATCGTCATTGTCGGAGTCTTGGGAAATATTGTCAAAAAAGGCATCGTCCATCACCTTGTGGTTCTCCTAACCAAGACTCATCCAGAAGGAATCATTGAGCTCATTAGAGTGACGATGAGATGACGATGGTGATGGTGGAGGGGCCAGCCTCCCCGTGGGATTAGGAAGCTTGCTTCTTCGCGGCCCTCTTAACGTCGTATTCCCTCTATGCTTACATGAGCTCCGGGTGATCAAGGGAAAACCTCTCCATCATCACCTAGTCGCCTCGGCCGATGCGCAACTTCATGTCTTCAAGAATGCTTGTCGGTTCTATACCTCTTTCTTGCGCATCGTCATCCGAACACTCGGAGGCAGAAACTCGCCCCCCCCACAAGTTCTACACCTCCAGGAAGTCAAGCTCGACGTGCGGGTGGCCGAATCGCTACACTGTCAGGTCAAATGCGGGGGCGGTGAGCTCGTGCATGTAAAACTTGCCCATCCATCACCACTAGCAGTTGTGGGTGATTTCCACGGACCAGCGCTCGGACGGTCACAACAGCTGGCCGCGAAAGCCGGTGCTGCTCCTCATACGAGGGCGCGGGGGCATCCCATTGACGGGAGGATGCGGCAGCGAACGACGCGGTGACGACGAGAATGGATCGGTGGGGAAACCTTGGGGTGATGCAACGGGGACATCACTACAGGTTGTAGTGCGCAAGTCGTTGACATAATATTTATGAAGTACCGTTTCATAAATATCACATCCCTCAGAGTGCTACATGAAGGAAATATATGCCCGAGAGGCAATAATAAAGTGGTTATTATTTTATTCCATGTTTATGATAAATGTTTATTTTGCATGCTATAATTGTATTAATTGGAAACGTTAATACATGTGTGTTTAATAAAAAAAATACAAAGTTCCTAGTAATGCCTCTCATATAAACTAGCTCGTTGATTAATAAGATGATCAAGGTTTCCTGATCATGGACATTGGATGTTGTTAATAACGAGGTCACAACATTGGTGGAATGATGTGATGAACATTCATCCGAAATATAGCATTACGATCAGAGTCATTATGTTTATATTGCTATAACATCATACAAAGTAATCTTAGCCCTTAGACCATGAGATCATGTTAATCACTAACACCGGAAGAGTATCTTGGTAACATCAAATGTCACACCATAACAGGGTGACTATAAAGGTGGG
Source organism: Avena eriantha (assembly GCA_910589775.1). Lineage (NCBI taxonomy): Eukaryota > Viridiplantae > Streptophyta > Magnoliopsida > Poales > Poaceae > Avena > Avena eriantha. The sequence continues at coordinate 30,898,529 of OU342744.1, read as the reverse complement.
TTCAGTGCTACGAAGGTGTTATGTTGAGGCTCATGGATCAAGAGTGGGATTTGTCCATCCTGATGACAGATAGATATACTCTGGGCCCTCTCGGTGATATCACATTGAAATAGCTTGCAAGCAAGTGATGTGATCACTAGAATATTATATCACGGGAACGAGAAAAGAGTGCATGTCGGTAACGAGATCAAACTAGGTATTTGGATGCCGATGATCGAATCTCGTACATGTAATATATCACGAGACAAAGGGATTTATTTACGACGTTAAAGGTTCACACGATCACAAGAGTCATCGTTGAATATGTGAGAGTCAGTACGGATCTTCAGGTCCCGCTGCTGATTATTGATCGGAGAGGGGTCTCGATCATGTCTGCATTATTCGCGAACCGTAGGGTGACACACTTAAGAGATACTGACACCATTTGGAGCAAATATGTTTCATATAAAGATTTAAGAAAGCGCTGGAATCATTTCGATGGAAACCGGAATTGTTTCGGGTGAAATTGCAGAAACTGGTTCTGCATGTGATATTGAAATGTTGTAGGGGGTTTTATGTGAATGTTTGTTAATTAATGTAATTGAAAAAATTCTGAATAAAATAAATAAAATAGTTTTATTTAATGAGAGCTTGCATTAAATTTTGTGAAAATTTAATGCATGTGAGTGGAAGTTTGAGTGGAGGCATATTTATGTGAGTGGAGCATCCACCACATGAATGATGGAAGAGGTGGGGGCACCACCATGGCTGCCATGCCATGGCCCTTGGTTGCCCCCCTCTTCCCTATAAAAGGCCCCCTCTCCTCCTCACAACACACACCTCCTCGTGAAGGATCTCTCTCCCCCTCTAGTTATTCCCCATGGTCTCGGATTAGCGAGATACATGTTCCCGGTGGCTTTATCTGGAAAGGAGTTGCTGCTTCCGCTGCTTTTGGAGCGAGGGACGGAGGTTGTCGGGGTACCAGACGTGCGTGCGATCAAGGATGCACCGCTGCTTTGCGGTGCTGGACTTGCTGGAGCTGGATATGATGGATGTGCTAGAGCCGGACCTGCTGGACTCGTTCCACGACTTCTTTGAGCTGGATATGATAGACGTGCGAAGTCATCTTGAGATCGGCAAGTGTACGACTACATCATCCACGAGTTCCAACTCGTTAACAAAGCTGTGTTGTCTTCGAGGGTAAGTTCTCTATGGATATATATCCACCCGTTGCTTGTATCTAGTAGATAGCTCTTGGCGTATAGTTCCTATCATAGGAATTTTTTTGTTTTCTATGGTGCGAACCCAACACTATAATAGAAATATTGCGGGTCCGCAAATTTTACATGTTAATATCCAAACAAAATTATACAAAGGTTTTGAAATCCTCATCGGTCCATTGATGACTTCTTTGAATATTGAAGTTCAAACTAACAAATTTGAGTAGCAATGACATCACTAGATGAAATTCCACTAGAGCTCATCAACTTATTCTAGGTAATTCTATTCTCGGCTCATCTATGATATTCTAACGATTATTCTTTTGTTTCCATGTCTTTAGATTCTCCTCCATATTCTATGTTGTAGTCTACTCCTTTAATGTCTTTAGAAAGATCCAGCTTCTCGTAATAGACCTCTCTGTGGTCACTGTTTATACTATTCTCCTTTGTCTTGATATTCTCACAGTATAGTAAGGATTAAGAAGATAATTTGAATACGAGCGTACTCAGCAAGTCCTTGTAGGGGTTCCGCGTATGAAAACAATAATTTTTACCCTACGCCCCTGAACCCCTGATGCTGCCAGGACCTATCTATTAGTAATACAGTAACGGGAGGGGCTTTTCACGAACTTACCCTTGAAGACCGAAAAGCATTGTCAACGCTCAGGAGAGCGTGGTTGATGTAGACGAGCCGAAGCCGACCTCAAGGTCGTGATGAAGTCCTTGCGCTCCTGTGGCTCCAACGACTTGAGTGCCTCAAGTGTGACAACTCGCGGGGAGTTACACACGTCCGGTGCGTGACGATGACTCCCGCTTCCCTGATCCAGCAACAGTTGTGGAAGTAGAGCTCCTGGATCCGAATCCCGCAGCGCGACGGCTCTCCGTGGTGAAGATGTCTCTCGTTCGCGCAGTCCGAACTTGGGACCACGGTCACAAGAGAGAGAGAGAGAATATCAATTGGAGGTCTTCCCAAAAGTGAGAAGACCTTTATTGAATATTGTGTGTATTTATCTGGCCAAATACCGCCACTATATATAGGGGAAGGGGCGGTACTACCTCCCTCAAAGTCCCGGGGTGGGACTAAAGGAGAGGGAGAGAGGGGGAAGCCGTCGGCCGGCCCTAGTGGGCCCCGCGCAGGGGGGGGGGGGGGTTGGCCCAGTCGGCCACCCCCTTGCCCCATCTCCCCTCTTGCCTTTCCCTAATGGGCCCTCTTCCCTCCGAAATTGGCCCATTAAGCCTTTTGACCATTTAATTGATTTTCTCTTTTATTAAATAATTATGAATAAATGATTAAGTCAATATTTAACATTCTGTGGCTATGGAACACCTTGCACCTCCACTCCGGACTTACCGAAACCCTTTTGGTTTTCTCTCTACTATTCTTCGGCGATTCTTCCGATCCTATAAACACTCTCTAAGCATCATCAAACCCTTAAGCGTGATACCCTACGGTTCGGGAACACTCCAGACATGGTCGGGACACTCCCGAACCAATGACCAACAGAGGGACCTGGATGGCCATGTGGCCCCTGTGCATTCCACGAAGATCTTTTGTTGTTTGAACTGGGATGGTCATGTCTTATTTCCTTTGTCTCTCGATACTTGCATTGCCCGAGATCTGATCAATGACATCACCATGTCGTGTTCAATCTCGTTACCGAACAATTCTACCTAACTCGTTCAGACAAGTGATATCCCTGTGATCAAATCACATGCTGCGCAGCTATTGGATATAACTTCTCCGAGTGGTCCCTTGAGTATCTTTCCATCACGTGGACAAACAAATCCCGCTCTTGACATATATCGCCTCTACGTTTTCCTCCGAGTACCTGAACACACCTTTATAACCACTGTATTACCAAGTGGCGTTTGATGCTATCTAAGCACTCTCGGGAGACAGTGATTGATATAGCCTCACGGTCTAAGGAATAGTCTACAAGGATCCATTTCTGGGTATTGGTTCATCATCTCATTCTCAGAATGAGTTGACTCCATTTCTAACTGGCATAAGTGCCACATGATTAGGAAACTTGATCATCTATTGACCAATGAACCAATGACTAGAGTTTCACTGGGAACCCCTGGTTGTTTATATATCACACGTGTATTGATGTTTCCACTCAATATAGTTATAGCATGATATAAAACTTAATCATAAACTTTATGAAATATGATAATAGTCCTAATAACTATTTGTCTCTAGGGCATATTTCCAACAGTCTCGCACTTGCACTAGAGTTCAAATAAACTAGCTGCATTTGTTCTTAATCATTGGCACCATATCCGGTACCCTGAACATGCTTGCTCATGGAAGAGGTTGAGTCTTGGGCTTGTACTTTATAGTCCCAAATCCTTTGCAACTTACTAATGTCACCTTGATTGACATTAATACTTTGTCATCACATGATAACATCTGTGTGTATGCATCGTCGCTATGGCAGCAGAACGAGGCCTGATTCCAGGAGCCTATAGTGACTTTAGATCAACCTCGAGGGCTTTCTCATGGGCACTGTGCCCTGGGACACATCATTCTACGTTAAAAGCGAACTAGCCCCACCATAACATTATACAACACTTTAGATGGTACCCTTATCTATTATTATAAATGTATTCATCGAAACACGAGTGCACTCTGTGTAACTTTTGATGTTTTGTTCACCTCGCTTTCTACTTGATTCTAATCGGTATTACGAGAGTTTCCAACATATTCCCTTATAACATAACCCTTTATGCTTTAAGATATGTCATCCTTTATGGATTTTGAAAAACATGTCTACAGTTCCCTATTAGACACTGCGGACAAACCTAGCTCAACGTTCTGTGATTCAAACTTAATCACTTGTCAAACGTTCCTTATTGGATCATATATTATGTTAAGTTATCATCATGGTTTTCTAAGATAGAACCTATGTCTCAACATAGTGGATGATGATCATCCTTTTCTTTCTTTCAACCATTGATGTTCAACTTAATACTATTCCTAATTTGAGTTATTAAGGACCAGTTCCTTAATTAACTTCTATTCTGAAACCCTTTTCAGAATCCCTTAAGGAATACTACATAATATCATAATACGCCTATTATCAACTTCTACTCCTTATAAATCATTATTTATTGGTACTTGCGCTTTTATTCTTAACACACTTAAGAATCACTCTATAAGATCCCACTCAAAATATGTCCCTAACATATTTGGGTATGAGTGACTACTCTTACTCAAACTATGTTCCTACATATTTGAATTTGAGACTTATATTGCTCCCACTCAAAAATATGTCATTCACATATTGTTTCAGGAAGACTTTCATAGCTCCCACTCAATTTCATGCAAATTGCATATCTACTCACTATTTTGAACGATTTCAAAATTCTTTGATCAAATAGCAAACTTGGAGATTTACTATGAGATAATAGTACTTTTACTAGTTTTAAATCCACTAGACATTTAGCACACTTGAATCAAATTCATTTGAATTCGTCCAATACTTGACAAATTGTGCTTTTGTCATTCACCCCCGTTTTCCACTATGGCTTTGCAGTCATTTAGGAAAATCCAAGTAACTCCTTTTACTTGTGAGATTCAGGAACGAATTGCTTTCTAATCTCAAGTGAATTTTGCTTCTAGGATTTCTCATAATTCTAGTTTACCCTTATTTCCTTAGTAGTTCGTAGGTATGTCATATTCTGGTAATCATGAAAAATGATTCACAAATGTCTCCATACAAGATATGGGTTAAATCCTACTTCATGTAGTGAAAACACCAGTGGGGAAAACACAATGATCATTATCATTGATTCTTTCCTTTGTGAAGAGAATCATTTAGGAACGTTTTCCATTGCGCTTCTCAACGCTCTGATGCAGGGATTTGAATCCTCATCGTGTTTTTCACTATCTTCCATTTTCTCCATAATCGAGAAATATCACTGAATGCAAACTTTCTCAAAAATGTACCAAAATCCAAGCAATACTAGTTTTGCTTTTCTTTTGGTTTCAGCTATGGATTTCGTATTCAAAGTTTCCAATGAATACTCTACAAGGACTTAATCGCTATTGTTTTGGTTATATTGAATAACCCCAAAACTTCCACGACGATCCATACCAGATATGGAGCCGCTTTCACGAATTCAAATGGTTCACTATATATTCTAATTGAGTGCTAACTAATGGTGTCTACATCCACACTACAACGATTTGTTTGGCGCCATCTATTCACCCACTTTGATATCTAATATCACATTGTGATGCTTTGCATTTGGACGTTTCAAAACGCTTTGCATTCCACAATTCTCTTTATGCCATTCTTACAAAGTTGAATTTCATTACCATTTATCAAATCGTAGTAATTAGATTCTCTTTTATATTTATACCCTTTATTGATGAAACACTCTGATCAAATCAAATAATTTCATATTCATGTTTCCTTTGGTAAATTACTTTACATATTTAAACAATCATATAATGATAATTACCATTTCGTTAAAACACAATACATCGAATATGTATTACTTTCAACAATTCATCAAACACTTTGTATTCAAGTAATACATGGTGTTTAAGTTATCTTGCCGAACTTAGGCATTATTTATATGTGATAAGAAATCAAATGACTTTCACATATTATCATATAACTTTGAATTTAAACAATGGTTTCATTCATTAATGAACTTATCATTAAATTGGGTATTTTTAAAGGCATTTCAGTATTTTACAAATGCTCATGTATTATCAATTAGTTTCAAAACAAGCATGATAATTTACACGTAATCGAACAAGATATGAACAGAAATAGAAATCATTCATAAAAGTGGAACAACTGTTTGTTACAAACTCATATGAATAACCATCTATCGATTACAATAACTATCCAAAACATAAACTAAATGATAAATGTTGAGGGAGAGTGTCGTTGGCCATCATCATCATGCTCACCATGAACACGCAACGTCACCTCCTCTCCAGCAAGCACCTCTCATGCGGAAGGACATGTTTTCAGTAAAACAGAACAAATATCGAATATACTTAACACTACAAATGTGTTTGCAAGATTATAACATTTATATAATTGTATATCAAATATATACCTGTCATCGATGACCTCAGCGACAACAGGTTCAACCACCACATCTCTGAAATGTGATATGAACTCGTGGAAATCCCGTGTTTCCGTGTCGCCTCTCATAATGCAAGTCCTGACTTGTGCTTGGTAGCTATAACACCCCAAAAAATTTAATCAGGATTATCAAATACTAATCACCCAATTTAGGGTTAACAAAAACCTTTATTAATAAAATGAATATGAATGCATGTGTGTTTTGCATTAGTGTAGAATTGATTGAAATTGCCATGCTTGATTGTTACAAATGATGTGAAATGGTTTAAAGATGAATGCTTCATCATCTAGGCCAATTACAAACAAAATCAAAAGAAAAAGCAATCAAATATGAATAAATAAAGCAAATGGTCTTTTTGACCAAAGTTAATCACTAGGTCACTTTGTGTGTTCCTAGAGGAGAAATTTTAACAGAAACATTTCCACTTGTTTTCATCCCTTGCTAGACCAAGTAAAAGTCTATCAAGGCCCACTTTACAAACTTACAAAAACATTTTCCAAATCAATTAAATGGATAGTTAAAAATTGAATCTAGTTCATATGTGAAGATCACACTTTTTCAAAAACCTATCAAACCACTTCCACTTGACCTCTCCAAGCAAACATAAATACTCAAGCTTAAGTTAAGATCACTCAAAAATTTTCACTCAAAAATTCCAACGTAAAATTCTTTCGGCCATTACAACAAACACCTGGCCTGCACTAAACTAACTCTAGCCTAACTTCTTCCACAGTAATTCTCGACCATTTGGTCTCCCCTTAACTTCCTTGTCCCCTCTAGTATCGAGCAGCACCCAGACCAAGCCCCCTCTTTGCCGTGTGCATAGTGGAGCGCCGCCCGTTTTTGGTCATCGCCGGCCGACAATGGGCAGCATGCTAGGAGCCTTGCCACCCTCGCCCACGACACGCACCAGACACGCCTCGGTCCACCGTCACCCCCTGTCCAAGCCTCGACCCCAGCCGAGCCCTGGACCACCCTAGCACCACCGTGCCCTATGCCTCTGCACCATGTCCAGAGCGCGCCAGCTCGGCGCGCCCGACCGCCTCGCACAGACCGTGCCTCACCCCCACCTCGCGTGCACGAGCTCGCCATGATCACCACAACCTCCCAGACAACCTCGTTCACCGCCGCGTGACCCATAGCTGCCGCACACCATCACAAACACCTCTGCATCCGCGTGGAGCGCCGCACACTCCTGACCAAACCACACCGCCCCACGCCTCGCCATTACGCTCGTGAGAACCGCCAGGGAACCACACACCGTCCACTAGCCTCCGCCACGCCGATAGCAGCCTGTAGCATCGTCACCGACGAGCTCACGCCCGCACCATTCGGTCCCCTCGTCGCAGTATAAAAGGAGGCCTCCCCTGCCTCATTTCTCCACACCCCAGCACTCACCACTCCTCACTGATCCTCCCCCACTTCTTCCCGGAGCAAGGCGAGCTCTCTCACGCCGGAATTTGGCTGGAGCCCAGCGCTGTTGGAGGAGAAGGGCGTCGTCGATTTCGACCACCCAAAGACCTGACATGATCGTGCCTCGAACCACCGTCGTCTACCACGCCGATCGCCCTGTAGCCGACCCTAGCTAGAGCCCAAGTGACCCTAGCCAGACCCCCACCTCCGCGTTAGGTTTAGTTCCTCACCGGAGTAGTTCGACGTTGATGACGACTCCCAGCCGTCGGATTAGAATTTGATCATAGGGCTCAGATGCTTAGATACCGTTTCGCTTAGATGTAGTCACTGACTGGTGGACCCCATCTGTCAGTAGCCCGCTGCGCTGTGCAGTGCAGTTGGGCTAGCCCGTTTAACTTCCCGCGCTAGCCTAGAAATTCAAATATTGATTTTCCAATTTAGTTTAAACTAGTTTCTGTCCCTAGATTCAAAAATCATTTCAGAGAGTTTCACTGAACCAAATTGCATGATTCAAATTTTGTTAGAAAGGTAATTAAATTATCTATCCAAGCCCGTTGGATTTAAATCATTTGGAGTTAGAGATAATCTTTAGTAAAAATACTAATACAGAGACTTTTGCAACTTCAAACATTTTTCAAAAATCAACCATAAAAGCTTTTGAGTTGATTCCAACTCTCAAAAATCACATTTGATAAGATCTATCTGAATATGTAAAAATATTTAGCTTTGCATGCAGTGACATTGGACTAGTACCAAAAGAATGCTATTAAGGCATTTCTAGTCACTTTAAATCTATTAAATAATAATCTTAAACTTTATAAAATATGACCCACCCCTTTAAATCACATTCCCATGTATTAGAATATGTGGTGATGACATGTGTCAACATGATTCCATATTTTAATTGGAGAATATTAAATCTTAATTAATTTCAATGAGGAGAAATTATTTTTCTCAAATAAGATAAATAAAACTAGTCTTTTATTTCATGTGATGATTGTGATGATGCTAGATCATCAAGTGAGAGCCTTAGTGTGCTAAATAGATCTAGTTAAGTATTGTTTGGTGATTGTGTACCCCGTATTTATTTATAGACGATAGTACCGACCCAAGCTACCAGGAGGAGGAGTTCTACCCAGAAGAAGAGGAGGAAAACTTCAACCACTTCTCTACTCAAGGCAAGCCTAACACACAAGTTAATCATGCAAGCTTGAACCCAAGCAAAATGCATTAGGAATGCTTTGGTTATATACCTTTGATTTATACCCATCCCAACTTTTACTTGCAAGCTTTACTCTTTTACTTTACCAAAGTTCTTTACTTATAACTTGTGCTTTGTGAGTATTTGGAAAGATAGTATAGATAGAATAAATAATATAAAACTAGGCCTATACGAGATGTCATTCTGTGGCATGAGATTGAAGATTAGCACCCCTCATTAGTGAACACTTTAACTTAGTGACTAGTGCTAAGCATAAAACTTGATCACTTTAGATGGGAATACTTGGTGAAATTGATTATGAAAACCTTGGAATGATTCTTCATTCTATTGAAATGTTTTGACATGTGTTGAGAAACACAAATGGATTTGATGATGAAAATGTTGAGGATGAGACTTAGCCCTTTACAAAATTGGGTTCGGATGCGATACCATTCCAATTTCACCGTACAACCACAATACCTAAATTAGGTAAGGCTTAGCCGGAAATTTATATGCATTAGTATGGGTTCCCTCGCAGAAGAGGTTTGAGCTGAGGCTACCTCGTGATTGTGAATTGTCCACCTATGCAGTGCCCAGGATGGCAGATGGCGATGGCTGGGAGGCCAAGCTCATAGGGGAGGTGCCTATACTAGGGTGTGTATTTGAAAGGTGATGATTCATTATCCGCATACTAAGTATGATGATTCAGGGTTATCCCTGACAGATGTATCGAATTTTGTGGTGAAAGTGTACCACCTCTGCAGAGTGTCAAACTATTCGAATATCCGTGTCCACGGTCATGGACAGTTGGAGTGCCCATATTGTTCCGTCGTTAGATGTTTTCAAAATGAATTGTGAAGTGAACTATGATTTTTGACTTGACCACAACAGGGTTGTGACTATGAAAACTGGGTTCCCACTTAAGTGATTTAGAACATTATTTTAGTTTTCTTTACTTCTAAACTCAGTTTAGATAAACCTTCCTTTTTGCAAATAAACGTAGAGCTTAATATTTCCTACTAGAACTACCTTACTTGTTAGTGATAGTTTGCGAGTACTTAATGAGGACTCATGGCTTTGTCCCTGGCTATTCCCGTGGCCAGACTATGAGGAGGACTATTAGGAAGATGGACAATAGGACGTCTATGACAACTAGGATCATCTCCCATCATCAGCATTGCCTGTGACTCTGAAGATGGAGCCCACTACTATGCTTATTATTCTGCTGCTTGTTTGTATTAAGACTGGATCATGAGATCCCTTATTTGTGTAAGACCTTATTATGGTTTGTAATGGATGATGTACTGTGATATCCAATCTGTTATGTCTCGCAAAAATGGTAATCCTGGGATTGCGATGTATGGCATAACATGCATCTGGGATTAAAAATTCGGGTGTTGACAAGTTGGTATCAGAGCCATCCTGACCATAGGAGACCCTAGTTAGAATGGACGTCCGAACAAAAACTTAGTTTCAAAATAAAAGAAGTGAGTATTTATGAAAACCTATTCCCACTCTTATCCTTGATTCTTTCAAAAAAAATCACGTTCCTCAAAAAAAATTCTTGCTTTCCTACATAAAAATTTGACACACTTGATCACTTCACTAACTTACTCATCCTAAGTTCTTATAGATGGAAGTTCATTATTGCAAGTTCTACCAGTTGGGCAATGGAGGCCAGCTGATCTTTGAGAGGGATCTAGATGCACTGTTAGAGTATCTTGAGCACCCGCATCCGGAATTCTTCGGTGCCCAACTCAACGATCACGTAGGAGGAGATCTACAATGGATGATAGTTGCAGATCTCAGAGGCAGAATGGAAGCACCTACTTCTGAGAAGATTCAATTCACCTTGCGAGAGAACAACTGGCTAGATGGATTAGCCAGGGCTATGCATGAAGCTCTTGCCTGTCTATGTGGGAAAAACATCAAATTGATCCAGGGAACTCGCTTTGCTCACTTCACAAGGCATGATTCTATGGGAATGCCATTGGAGATGCCAAGTCACCCGGGGTTGAAGCGCCAGCTGGAAAATCTTGACTTCATGCTGTATGATAGGCAGAAGGAATTGGACAATGCCCGAGCCTATGCCAACCACAACCTTGCCATTGCTGTCAAGAAGGACCAGACTCTCGCCATTCTCGCCAAGGAGCACCAATCACTTCGTCGTCAACGCGATAAGAAGGATCGCACCATTGCTCGTCTTCGCAAGAAGGTAGCCGCTCTCGAGAAGACCATCCGTGAACAGGAAGTCTAGCTTGAAGCAAAGGAGGAGGAGGAAGGTGAAGATATCCAGGGAGATCTTCACTCATACCTCAGTGATGACAACGACTACCTGGAGGATGATGCCATGGATTTCTACACCGATGATGATGATTCCGACTTCATTTATGATGAGTAGATGCACTTGATCACTACCGTAGGAGTGAGTTGTATCGGTCCCAATGTATCGTAGTTTCACAGAATGGTTCTTAAAACCATATGTTTTCCATTTGTGTGTGGTGTGTGTTTGTATGGTGTGCTTTGAATGAATGAATGAGAAGAAGAAGTTAGTTTGCAAAACATGAGTCAAACTCAAAGTTTAAAGCTTTTGAAACAAAACCATGAACCTTAGAAATTTCCCTCTTATCTCATTATCTATCTCAATCTTCAGATGACTTGTGGAAACCCTGGAGGAAGCAGCTCATCGCATGACCCGATGCTGCAGATTCTACAAATGCTAGTTTCCGACCGTGAAGCTAGTAGAGCCTAACGGCAAGCTAACCTAGCCACTCTTCAACAAATAGCTCAGATGTCCCACAATAATCAAGGCCATGGAAACTAAGATCACCATGGATCCAAGCTTAAGAACATTCAGAATACCAATCCCCCTATCTTTAACAAATATGAGGATCCCTTAGATGCTGATGACTGGCTACAAACCATGGAGAACAATCTCGAGGTCGCAGGAGTTGAAGCCAATGAGAATGTATTTTTTGCCACCCACTATCTGGCAGGAGATGCAACAACCTGGTGGAATAGCACCTGTACCATGAATCACGGTCAGATGATGACTTGGGAAGCATTCAAGATCAAGTTCAGCCGCACTCATGTTCCACAAGGTTTGGTCACCAGGATGAGAGATGAATTCAGGGAACTGAAGCAAGGAAGGATGACGGTTGTTGAGTACCGTGACAAATTTCTGCCGCTAGCTAGATATGCCCCTGATGAGATCAACACTGAAGCCAAGAAGAAGGAAAGGTTCCTGAATGGATTGCACGATGGGATGCAGACTGTGTTAGTCAACATCCGTTTTGGAGATCTAGAAGAGCTAGTAGACTCTGCCATTCAGATGGAAGGGAAGATCAACCAAGCCAATGACAACCACAAGCGCAGGATGATGCACCAGACTAGGTCCCACAATACCCAGAAGTATCACCCCAACCCGTCTGCAGGATATGCCCCAAGAAACAACATACCCCCGATGTCCCCTCCAAGCTACCCCAATCGTAGCGGAGGAAACTTCAAGTCTGGAGGAAACCATAACAACAACCCCGGCAACTCCAACAACTTCAACCGTGCGCCGACCAAGTCCAACAACAACAACAATACTGCCCCAAGGACTGGAAGCAATGCTGTGCCTGTTGCAGCCAAAGACAAGTCCCAAATTACTTGCTTTGAATGCGGAGTCAAGGGTCACTACTCCAACGAGTGCTCCAAGAAGCTTGCAGCAGCCACCAATGTGAATGCACCCGCTCAGCAGCAACGCTGTGTTCAACCTGGAAGGAGATTTTCCCCAGGGAATTTGCTCAACCGCAACGGCCGTATGTTCCACATGAATGCCGAGGAAGCTCAGGAAGCGCCCGATGTCGTGCTGGGTATGTTTTCTGTTAACTCAGTACTTGCAAGAGTGTTGTTTGATTCTGGAGCATCGCACTCATTTGTTATAGAAGAATTTGCATGCACTAGTAAGATTCAACCAACAAAATTGAAGCATGTTATGATAGTTCAAATACCTGGTTCAACCACCGAAGCTAGAAAAATTTGCAAGGTTGTACCTATCAGAATCCATGGAATAGATTTTTATGCCAATCTAATAGTACTTGGAACCAAAGGTTTGGAAGTAGTACTAGGGATGGATTGGATGTCGAAACATAAAGGATTGATCGACTGCGCCAAGAAAGCCATAACCATGACCAGTAGCTTTGGAATCAGTAGAGCATGTTTTTGAAACCTTGCCCTGCCAGTTCAAATGCAACAAGAGTCTAGCCCAACCAACCATAGACTAAGTCAGAGTAGTCTGTGAATACCCCGATGTATTCCCAGATGAATTGCCCGGTATGCCCCCAGATCGGGATATCGAGTTCATTATTGAACTAATCCCTAGAACTGGACCCATAGCTCAGAGACCTTATAGTATGAACCCATCTGAGTTAGTGGAGCTAAAGAAGCAACTTGATGCTATGCTAGAGAAAGGTCTTATTCAACCAAGTGCATCGCCATGGAGATCACCTGTATTGTTTGTGGATAAGAAAGATGGAGGTAACCATGGATTACCGGAAGCTTAATGATGTCACCATCAAGAACAAGTACCCACTTCCCAAGATTGAGGATCTGTTTGATCAGTTGACTGGTGCCAGAGTGTTTTCTAAGATTGATCTTAGAACTGGTTATCATCAACTCAAGATTCATGCAAGGGATATTCCAAAGACCGCCTTTACCACCAGATATGGATTGTATGAGTATACGGTCATGTCTTTTGGATCAACCAATGCCCCTGCTTATTTCATGAATCTCATGAATAATATTTTTATGATCTTTCTGGATAAGTTTGTCGTTGTTTTTATTGACGATATTCTAATCTATTTAAAGTCAGAAGAAGACCATGAGCTACACCTGAGAACCATCCATGAAACCCTTAGAGAGCATCAGTTGTATGCTAAGTTTAGCAAATGTGAATTCTAGATGAAAGAAGTAGGATTCCTCAGACATATTGTGTCAGCGGGAGGAGTCGCTGTCGATCCCGCCAAGATCAAAGATCTTGAAGAATGGAAAGCCCCAACCACTCAAACCCAAGTCTGTGCATTTCTCGGATTAGCGGGATATTACCGCAAGTTTGTTAAAGGATTTTCGAGCATCGCAAGACCAATGACCCAATTGTTGAAGAAAGATAAGAAGTTTGAATGGACCGACAAATGTGAAGCAAGTTTTCAAGAGCTCAAGAAGAGATTGATTTCAGCCCCAATTCTAATTATGCCAGATATCAAGAAGCCTTTTGATGTGTATTTTGATGCATCGAAGATTGGTCTTGGATGTGTGTTGATGCAAGAAGGCAAAGTCATAGCATATCTGTCCCGACAACTGAAGCAACATGAGCAAAACTACCCTACCCATGATCTTGAACTAGCAGCCATAGTGTTAGCATTGAAGACATGGCGTCATTACCTTATGGGTAACCGCTGTGAGATTTATTCAGATCACAAGAGTCTGAAGTATATTTTCACCCAGAAGGAGCTGAATATGAGGCAAAGGAGATGGATAGAGGTAATCAAGGATTATGACCTTAACATTCACTATCACCCTGGTAAAGCCAATGTGGTAGCGGATGCTCTTAGCATATTGCCATGTAAATTAAACACCATGATCAAAGAAGCCCAGCCAAGTTTGCATGAAGAGTTGGAGCAGTTTAGAACGGAGCTTGTTAGCAAAGGATTTTTAGCTAGCATTGAACTTCAACCCACGTTGATCAGTCAGATCAAGGAAGCCCAGAAAGGAAATGAGAGTATCGACGGAATCAAACGTCGTATTGGTACAGGGAAGGTACCCAGATTCACCGAAGATGAAGAAGGAGTTTTGTGGTACAAAGGACGTATATGTATGCCAGTAGATTCTGAGCTAAAACAAGTTATCATGCAGGAAGCTCATGATACTCTTTATTCTATCCACCCCAGAGGAACGAAGATGTATCCGGATTTGAAGGAGCAATTTTGGTGGCATAAGATGAAGAGAGAAATTGGAAGCTACATAGCCAAGTGTGATATCTGTCAAAGAGTCAACGCGGACCATCAGAGACCCGCTGGACTTTTGCAACCATTGCAGATTCCGGAATGGAAATGGGATTCCGTCGGAATGGACTTGATCACCGGTTTGCCTACTTCTAGTAGGGGAAATAACTCTATCTGGGTCATAGTTGATAGACTGTCCAAGGTAGCCCATTTTATACCTGTCAAGAGTACCTACCAAAGTTCGAAGCTAGCAGAGTTGTACATTGCTAGAATCGTCAGTTTGCATGGAACCCCCAAGACGAGAATATCATTTTGCGGCCCGAAAGTTGGGGTGTACAGGCAACGCGGTACCCAAGTTCCCTAAAATCAGCCGGGATGACTACAGTTGGTGTGGCAAATACTCAGAGGGTATTTTTCGACACGAATTCAACTTTACGTTTCAATACAAAAAATCAGGCTAACGGCCGTCAAGTTGGGCCCCCCTGTCAGTTCTCGCCGTTATGTCGCTCCCGTCGCTTAGGCGGGGTGGCTGTCACATAGGCTTGCAGCGTTGGCATAGTGGATAGGACAACACCGCCTGCCCACCCCTACCCAGTGTATTGATGTGACAAAACAGGGCACATGTATCGGCATTATAATTATTTTTTGTTTACTGAGAAGCTGGAACGGCCACCGCCACGCGTCTCTCCTTGGACTTCCGTCCCAATCATTAACCACTACCTTAAAAGCACATTGACGGTTCCACTATTCCCCTGCATCGCAGAAACCACTCTTCTTCCTGTCATCTATCTTCTTCCCATCTTCTCCTTGCTGCCATGGAAGATCTACGCACTCTAGAGGCAAGATTCACTACCCATGACAATAAGAAGATAGACGATGTCTACACAACCGAGGAGGAGATAGTGGTGCATGTCCTGAGGATGTACGAGGGTTGGCTTGGGATAGACGAGGACAAGTTTGTGGGATTGGACCTCGAGTACACCCCGGAGCACCCATATGAAGGGAGTGAAGTCGCCGTCGTTCAACTGGCCATGAGGAAACACGTCCTCGTCTACCACCTCTCCCGGTTTGTCGATCTGCTCTCTATAGCTAACCGCTTTTAGGGTTTTCTCCTCTTGTTCTTTATCCACTTTCTCATCTTGCAACTACTGGATTTTTTTAGGACCAAATAAATTAGGGTTTGCCTATGTCTCAATCGACTGAGATTTTCTTTAGTCTCAATCACCTGATGTCTACGCACTTCTATTCTTGTAGAAAGTTGTTGGGCCTCCAAGTGCAGAGGTTTGTAGAACAACACCAGGTTTTCCCTTAAGTGGATCACCCAAGGTTTCTCGAACTCACGTAGGAAGTGGTCAAAGGTATTCCCTCTCAAGCAACCCTGCAATCAAGATACAAGAAGTCTCTTGTGTCCCCAACACACCCAATACACTTGTCGGGTGTATAGGTGCACTAGTTCGGCGAAGAGATAGTGAAATACAAGTGGTACAGATAATTATAAGTGGTAACGGTGCTAGAAAATAGATTGATGGCGTGGAAGAGACTAAAAGCAAACTGAAATAAAGATGGAAACAAGCAAACATGTAGCAGATCTAATTGCAAACGGTGTATCAATGCTTAGAAACAAGGCCTAGGGATCATACTTTCACTAGTGAACACTCTCATATAAATATCTTATCTTTATGATACTACTCTTAACTACTCTCCGGTTGAACACTCTAATCGATGGTAGGGCTATAACATCACACCTCAAAGTAAGCCTTTCCCATCTAGAAAACCCCACAATGTCACCTTGAGTACTAGATGAGTCCAACAAACACCACAATTTCATAAAGACATCCAACTCCAAATGTAACTCAAAACAAGTATTTGTAATATCTACCCTAAGTGCCACCATGGTGTGCACGCTGTCACTTTCACACACATGGGGAGAGCAGAGATCTATTAAAGCACTTGAGTAGCAAGGTAGATCTACTTGATTACAAATCTCATGATCACAATATGATCATACATAGAGAGAGAGATGAACACATAGATACCGGTAGAACCCTTAGCCTCGAGAGAGAAATACTCCCTCCTCATCATGGGAATTAGCAATGGTGATGGAGATCGATGGATATGGCTCCAGGGGCACTTCCCCGTCCCGACAGGGTGTCGGAACAGAGACTTTCTGTCCCCCGAATCTCCCCTTCGGTGGCGGCGGTGCTGCGGAACTTTTCATGGATGGAGGATTGAGTATTTAGGGTTTTCACATCGGGAGGCTCTTATAGGCGAATTAGGCAAGGTCGGTGGCCAGCCAGGGGGCCCACACCATGCCCTGGCGCGGCGTAGGTGGACCCACGCCTAGAGGTGGTGTGGCCACCCTATGGCCCCTCTCCGACTCTCCTTCTGGCTCCGTGAGTCTTCCGGGAAAATAGTAACTTTGGCTTTTGTCCCGTTCAATTCCGAGAATATTCATTTTCTGACTTACTGGAACCAAAAACAGCAGAAAACATGCAACTGACACCGTGGCATCTTGTTAATGGGTTAGTCCAAGAAATCATATGAAAAGTACTCCAAAGTTGGAACAAAACACAAGAAAGTAGATAAAACCAAGCATGGAACATCAAAAATTATAGATACATTTGCAATGTATCATCAATCACCTAAGAAAAGTGCAACCGTAGTTAAAAGAAATGTGGAACTCGTTCAGTCGACTAAGAAATAGCAAAACCGAATAAATTATGACAATACAATGCTGAGAGTCTTGATCTTGCATTTACTAAACTTTTCAAAATTATATTGAGATGATTATCTTGCATTGACAAAATATTTCTAGTTAGAAATTTTGGTGATGACAAACTACATACTTTCAGGACTGACAGGAAATGTTCGGCGCTACGCCAGTTCCTTGTAGAAAAGGGAATTGTTTTCTGCACTGTCGACACAACAACTGATTTTTCAAAATTTTATCAAGAGGAAATTATAATTCCTGCGCACAACTAGATCGATATTCAGAGTCTTGTCAAGATCCTAGGGGGCTCAAGGAAGGATGGAATGGCATCACTCGCAACTAGAATCCTTGATGAGTCGTACGACAAAATGAAGGAAGATTTCCCTACGGATAGGCACGATTTCTGGGACGAGTGGCTGTTGTCTGATATAAACCTAAAGTATGCAGCCATAGATGCTTACGTGACCTACCAGCTGTACAAGAAGATCCATTTTTTTCTACGTTACCTCGTGTTTTTCCCTATTTGCAAGAGGGAAGACGAGCTTAGGGGAGCCCTTTGTAGAAAATGCAAAATAGTTGAGTTTGAAGCTGCATATGCAAAGAAAATGGCTGCATCTGAAGCAGCTGACAGAGAGGCTGCAGAAGCAGCTGAAAGAGAGCTTGCAGCTGAAGAAGCAGCTGCCAGAGAGGTTGTAGCTGAAGCAGCAAACAGAGAGGCGACATCTTCTAGCGGCAACAATCAGTCTTGTGATGCACCGCTAATTGTGCCGCAGGACGCTGAAGATAGGGAAGGCAAGTCAGATCCCAGGTGGGACGAAGCATTTCGTGAGCTGTGGAGTACCTGGAATGGTTGCAGTTTGTCGCCTAGGAACGATGGTAAGCGCCTCAAGTGGTCTGATGAGAAGTGAATTAAATTTTACTTGTCAGTGTTATGTTTCTGTTTTGTGGAACTCAGTTAGCTTGCCAAGATATCTAGCGCCTCAAGTGATACTAGTAAAATAAATTTAACCCTCGTTGTGTTATGTTTATGTATGTGTCTTGTAGCTTTTCAAGATGGTAGCTTGTTAACTGGTAGTTTGAAAGAGTGCCCTTTTCCTCTCTCGCTAAACTGATATGTTTCATTTTGCCCAAATTGGTAGAAAATCTAGAGAAGATTCTCACTTCGATAATTCGTTCCCTTTTGGACCTCTTTTTGCCTCCGATCAGGTAGCAAATCTAGAGCAACAAATCACACCATGCAGAATACATTCATTTAGGAAAAAAACAAATGTAGATATAGGTGTGCGCAACTAAATAGGATATAGTAATAGAAAGTAGGTTGCTTAACAAGGTTTGATGCATTCAGCCAGAAATAGGATATAGCTAGAAAGAAGCTGCTTAGAAGCAGCAGCCGCCGCAGCTGCAGGCACATCCTGCAAGCGCCCGCGCCTCCACCTCCTCCCTCCGGCGCTTCCTCCACTTCTTGCTGCCCAGTTTCTTAGACTTGGGGGGCCTTGGGCCTGATTGGAGGCATGCGACCCTCTTTGATGGCCACCTGCTGGAGGTTTCGGAGGTTAATGCAGAGAGCCCGGTGTTCAGCGATGTAGGTGTTGATGTTCACGGTCTCGCGGTTGCCGCCTTTGTGGATGCAGGAGCCCGCAGCCTCTTCATGCTTCAGTAAGGTGTTCAAGTCGGTGCCGCCGGCGCGACTTGTCAAGCAGTAGGCGATCCCCTTGCGGAAGGGGCAGCTATAGTAGGGGCCCCTGAAGAAGGCGTCGTACTGGCCGGCCCGCAGCCTCCTCAGTACCTGACGAGCCTTGGTGTGAATGGACTCGTCATCGCTGCAGACGTCGCTGCCGGAAACCTATTGTAAGAAAAGGAAAATGGGGGAGTAGATGATGTAAGAAGATCGAGCAATCGAAATACGAACAAGCGAATCCTAATAAACCAAGATCTAGCATCCAACGATGGGAACGGTAGAAGAACCAGGGGAGGGGAGCAAACCCTAGTTACCTCCGACCATGGGTCGTCGATGCCGGTGTCGTAGGGGTTCAGCGGAGCGATGTACTTATCTGGATCGTAGGTGCCCAAGAAGTGCATGATCTGCTTGTGACCGGCGGGGGCCTCCTCACCAGTGGGGGGCTCCTCTTCGGCGGCTCCATCGGTAGCGGGGACGGGGGCCTGGACGGGAACAACGGCTGCCATCGATGCCTCGACTGGGGCCTGGACAGGGACGTCGGCTGCTTTCAACGCGTCGAGGGGGACCGGCGAGGAAACGGGGGCCTCCTCGCCGGTGGCCATGGAGGTGACGATGGCCACCTTATCCTCCTCGGGAGCGGACGGGGTATTCCCGTGAGTTTGCAGATGCTGGTGGGACAGTGGAGAGGGTTGCGTGGGGACAGTGAGTGAGAGTGGGAGTGGGTGTGCTGAGAGGGGCTCTATAGTTAGGGTGGATATAAGCAAGGCACGTTTCGTTGCACCACCGTGCAACGCGCCGCGCAGTCTACTGCACCGTGCACCGCGACATGCGCACAGTACATCACGTTTTTTTCCCGGGCCATGCATGGCAGTTCTGTATTGAGCGGCATGCAAAGGGCGCACACACAATTTCTATGTACGAAGTTTGACACGGCCCTAAATTTGGCGATTGAGAGCCGCTGCGTAAAAAATGGGATATGTCTTATTAAAATCAAGTGGCAATAAATTGCAGCTGTCCATCGACGACCTTGCACACGATGACGCATGCGTTGTGGCGTAGTAGTAGCAGTAGTAGGCTTTTCAGACTTGATTAAACATGACATGACCGCTCGACGACTTTTTCCATGGACGGTATCGTGTTCCTTCTTGTAGAAGTCTCGCTAAGGGAGACGTCCGTGCTGTCTCACGTTGTACTGTTCTCACAAACCATATAATGAACCACACCCAGTGTCATTGCATGTGTGTTCTTCTTATTTAACCACACATGGATCCACCAGTGTCATTGCATGTCTGCTCTTTTCATGAACCACAGTTAGAGTCATTGCATGTCTGTTCTTTTCACAAAACATATATCACCAGTGTCATTGCATGTGTGTTGTTCCCACAGACCACACATGGATCCACCAGTGTCATTGCATGTGTGTCCTGCTCACAGACCACATATGGATCCACCAGTGTCATTGCATGTGTGGTCTTCCCACAGACCACACATGGATCCACCGGTGTCATCGCATGTCTGCTCTTTTCATGAACCACAGTTAGAGTCATTGCATGTGTCTTCTTCTCATGAACCACATCTAGAGTCATTGCATGTGTGTTCTTCTCAGAAACCATATCATGAACCACACCCAGTGTCATTGCATGTGTGTTCTTCTCATTAACCACACATGGATCCACCAGTGTCATTGCATGTCTGCTCTTTTCATGAATCGCAGTTAACGTCATTGCATGTCTGTTCCTTTCACAAAACACATATCACCAGTGTCATTGCACGTGTGTTCTTCCCACAGACCACACATGGATCCACCAGTGTTATTGCACGTGTGTCCTTCCGATGAACCACACATGGATCCACCAGTGTCATTGCATGTGTGTCCTTCCCACAAACCACATATGGATCCACAAGTGTCATTGCATGTGTGTTCTTCTCACATACCACGTAGGATCCACTTGTGTCATTGCATGTGTGTTCCTCTCATAGACCACACATGGATCCTCCGGTGCCATCGCATGTCTTCTCTTTTCATGAACCACAGTTAGAGTCATTGCATGTGTGTTCTTCTCATAAACCACAGCTAGAGTCATTGCATGTGTGTTCTTCTCACAAAACGTATCATGAACCACACCCAGTGTCATTGCATGTGTTCTTCTCACTAACCACACATGGATCCACCAGTGTCATTGCATGTCTGCTCTTTACATGAACCATAGTTAGAGTCATTGCATGTCTGTTCTTTTCACAAACCACATATCACTAGTGTCATTGCACGTGTGTTCTTCCCATGGACCACACAAGGATCCCCTAGTGTCATTGCATGTGCGTCCTTTTCACAAACCACATATGGTTCCACCAATGTCATTGCATGTGTGTTCTTCCCACAGACCACACATGGATCCACCAGTGTCATTGCATGTGTGTCCTTCCCATGAACCACACATGGATCCACCAGTGTCATTGCATGTGTGTTCTTTTCACAGACCACATATGGATCCAGGAGTATCATTTCATGTGTGGTCTTTTCACAGACCACGTAAGGATCCACCGGTGTCATTGCATGTGTGTTCCTCTCATAGACCACACATGGATCCCCCGGTGTCATCACATGTCTACTCTTTTCATGAACCATAGTTAGAGTCATTGCATGTGTGTTCTTCTCATGAACCACATCTAGAGTCATTGCATGTGTGTTCTTCTCACAAACCATATCTGAACCACACCTAGTGTCATTGCATGTGTGTTCTTCTCATTAACGACACATGGATCCACCAGTGCCATTGCATGTCTGCCGTTTTCATTAACCATAGTTAGAGTCATTGCATGTCAGTTCTTTTCACAAGCCACATATCACAAGTGTCATTGCATGTGTGTTCTTCCCATAGACCACACATGGATCCACCAGTGTCATTGCATGTGTATCCTTATCACAAACCACATATGGATCCACCAGTGTCATTGCATGTGTGTTCTTCCCACAGACCACACATGGATCCACCAGTGTCATTGCATGTGTGTCCTTCCCATGAACCACACATCGATCCACCAGTGTCATTGCATGTGTGTTGTTTTCACAGACCACATATGGATCCACCAGTGTTATTGCATGTGTGGTCTTTTCACAGACCACGTAAGGATCCACCGGTGTCATTGCATGTGTGTTCCTCTCATAGACCACACATGGATCCACCGGTGTCATCGCATGTCTGCTCTTTTCATGAATCACAGTTAGAGTCATTGCATATGTGTTCTTCTCATGAACCACATCTAGAGTCATTGCATGTGTGTTCTTCTCACAAACCATATCATGAACCACACCCAGTGTCATTGCATGTGTGTTCTTCTCATTAACGACACATGGATCCACTAGTGCCATTGCATGTCTGCTCTTTTCATTAACCACAATTAGAGTTATTGCATGTCTGATCTTTTCACAAACCACATATCACCAGTGTCATTGCATGTGGGTTCTTCCCACAAACCACACATGGATCCACCAGTGTCATTGCATGTGTGTTCCTCCCATGAAGCACACATGGATCCACTAGTGTCATTGCATTTGTGTCCTTCTCACAAACCACATATGGATCCACCAGTGTCATTGCAGGTGTGTTCTTTTCACAAACCACGTAAGGATCCACCGGTGTCATTGCATGTGTGTTCCTCTCATACACCACACATGGATCCACCGGTGTCATCGCATGTCTGCTCTTTTCATGAACCACAGTTAGAGTCATTCCATCTCTGTTCTTCTCATGAACCACAGCTAGAGTCATTACATGTGTGTTCTTCTGACAAACCATATCATGAACCGCACCCAGTGTCATTGCATGTGTGTTCTTCTCATTAACTACACATGGATGCACCAGTGTCATTGCATGTCTGCTCTTTTCATGAACCACACTTAGAGTCATTGCATGTCTGTTCTTTTCACAAAACACATATCACCAGTGTCATTGCATGTGTATTCTTCCCACAGACCACACATGGATCCATCAGTGTCATTGCGTGTGTGTTCTTCCCATGAACCACACATGGATCCACCAGTGTCATTGCATGTGTGTTCTTTTCACACACCACATATGGATCCAGCAGTGTCATTGCATGTGTGTTCTTCTCACAAACCACGTAAGGATCCACCGGTGTCATTGCATGTGTGTTCCTCTCATAGACCACACATGGTTGCACCGGTGTCATCGCATGTCTGCTCTTTTCATGAACCACAGTTAGAGTCATTGCATGTGTGTTCTTCTCATGAACCACAACTAGAGTCTTTGCATGTGTGTTCTTCTCACAAACCATATCATGAACCACACCCAGTGTCATTGCATGTTTGTTCTTCTCACTAAACACACATGGATCCACCAGTGTCATTGCATGTCTGCTGTTTTCATGAACCACGGTTAGAGTCATTGCATGTCTGTTCTTTTCACTAAACACACATGGATCCACTAGTGTCATTGCATGTGTGTTCGTTTCGCAAACCACGTAAGGATCCACCGGTGTCATTGCATGTGTGTTCCTCTCATAGACCACACATGGATCCACCGGTGTCATCGCATGTCTACTATTTTCATGAACCGCAGTTAGAGTCATTGCATGTGTGTTCTTCTCATGAACCACAACTAGAGTCATTGCATGTGTGTTCTTCTCAGAAACCATATCATGAACCACACCTAGTGTCATTGCATGTGTGTTCTTCTCATTAACGACACATGGATCCACTAGTGTCATTGCATGTCTGCTCTTTTCATTAATGTGTTAGCAGACATTCTCATTAACGACACATGGATCCACCACAGTTCAAGTCATTGCATGTCAGTTCTTTTCACATGCCACATATCACCAGTGTCATTGCATGTGTGTTCTTCACATAGACCACACATGGATCCACTAGTGTCATTGCATGTGTGTTCTTCCCATGAACCACACATGGATCTACCAGTGTCATTGCATGTGTGTCCTTATCACAAACCACATATGGATCCACCAGTGTCATTGCATGTGTGTTCTTTGGACAAACCGCGTAAGGACCCACCGGTGTCATTGCATGTGTGTTCCTCTCATAGACCACACATGGATCCACCGGTGTCATCGCATGTTTGCTCTTTTCATGAACCACAGTTAGAGTCATTGCATGTGTGTTCTTCTCATGAACCACAGGTAGAGTCATTGCATGTGTGTTCTTCTCACAGACCATATCATGAACCACACCCAGTGTCATTGCATGTGTGTTCTTCTCATTAACCACACGTGGATCCACCAGTGTCATTGCATGTCTGCTCTTTTCATGAACCACAGTGAGAGTCATTGCATGTCTATTCTTTTCACAAAACAGATATCACAAGTGTCATTGCATGTGTGTTCTTCCCACAGACCACACATGGATCCATCAGTGTCATTGCATGTGTGTTCTTCCCATGAACCACACATGGATCCACCAGTGTCATTGCATGTGTGTCCTTCTCACAAACCACATATGGATCCACCAGTGTCATTGCATGTGTGTTCTTCTCACAAACCACGTAAGAATCCACTGGTGTCATTGCATGTGTGTTCCTCTCATAGACCACACATGGATCCACCGGTGTCATCGCATGTCTGCTCTTTTCATGAACCCCAGTTAGAGTCATTGCATGTGTGTTCTTCTCATGAACCACAACTAGAGTCATTGCATGTGTGTTCTTCTCACAAACCATATCATGAACCACACCCAGTGTCATTGCATGTGTGTTCTTCTCATTAACCACACATGGATCCACCCGTGTCATTGCATGTGTCTTCTTCCCATGAACCACACCTAGTGTCATTGCATGTCTATTCTTTTCACAAACCACATATCACCAGTGTCATTGCATGTGTGTTCCAATCATAAACCACACATGGATCCACCCGCGTCATTGCATGTGTGTTCTTCCCACAAACCACATAT
This sequence comes from Avena eriantha, assembly GCA_910589775.1. NCBI lineage: Eukaryota > Viridiplantae > Streptophyta > Magnoliopsida > Poales > Poaceae > Avena > Avena eriantha. The sequence goes on along the minus strand of OU342744.1, from coordinate 30,873,306 downwards.
GGATCCACCAGTGTCATTGCATGTGTGTTCTTTTCACAAACCACATATGGATCCACCAGTGTCATTGCAGGTGTGTTCTTTTCAAAAACCACGTAAGGATCCACCGGTGTCATTGCATGTGTGTTCCTCTCATACACCACACATGGATCCACCGGTGTCATCGCATGTCTGCTCTTTTCATGAACCACAGTTAGAGTCATTGCATCTCTGTTCTTCTCATGAACCACAGCTAGAGTCATTGCATGTGTGTTCTTCTCACAAACCATATCATGAACCGCACCCAGTGCCATTGCATGTGTGTTCTTCTCATTAACTACACATGGATGCACCAGTGTCATTCCATGTCTGCTCTTTTCATGAACCACAGTTAGAGTCATTGCATGTCTGTTCTTTTCACAAAACACATATCACCAGTGTCATTGCATGTGTATTCTTCCCACAGACCACACATGGATCCATCAGTGTCATTGCGTGTGTGTTCTTCCCATGAACCACACATGGATCCACCAGTGTCATTGCATGTGTGTTCTTTTCACACACCACATATGGATCCACCAGTGTCATTGCATGTGTGTTCTTCTCACAAACCACGTAAGGATCCACCGGTGTCATTGCATGTGTGTTCCTCTCATAGACCACACATGGTTCCACCGGTGTTATCGCATGTTTGCTCTTTTCATGAACCACAGTTAGAGTCATTGCATGTGTGTTCTTCTCATGAACCACAACTAGAGTCTTTGCATGTGTGTTCTTCTCACAAACCATATCTGAACCACACCTAGTGTCATTGCATGTGTGTTCTTCTCATTAACGACACATGGATCCACCAGTGCCATTGCATGTCTGCTCTTTTCATTAACCATAGTTAGAGTCATTGCATGTCAGTTCTTTTCACAAGACACATATCACAAGTGTCATTGCATGTGTGTTCTTCCCACAGACCACACATGGATGCACCAGTGTCATTGCATGTGTATCCTTATCACAAACCACATATGGATCCACTAGTGTCATTGCATGTGTGTTCTTCCCACGGACCACACATGGATCCACTAGTGTCATTGCATGTGTGTCCTTCCCATGAACCACACATGGATCCACCAGTGTCATTGCATGTGTGTTCTTCCCACACACCACACACGGATCCACCAGTGTCATTGCATGTGTGTTCTTCCCATGAACCACACATGGATCCACCAGTGTCATTGCATTTGTGTCCTTCTCACAAACCACATATGGATCCACCAGTGTCATTGCATGTGTGTTCTTTTCACAAACCACGTAAGGATCCACCGGTGTCATTGCATTTGTGTTCCTCTCATAGAACACACATGGATCCACCTGTGTCATCGCATGTCTGCTCTTTTCATGAACCACAGTTAGAGTCATTGCATGTGTGTTCTTCTCATGAACACAAGCTAGAGTCATTGCATGTGTGTTCTTCTCACAAACCATATCATGAACCACACCCAGTGTTATTGCATGTGTGTTCTTCTCATTAACCACACATGGATCCACCAGTGTCATTGCATGTCTGCACTTTTCATGAACCACACTTAGAGTCATTGCACGTCTGTTCTTTGCACAAAACACATATCACCAGTGTCATTGCATGTGTGTTCTTCCCACAGACCACACATGGATCCACCAGTGTCATTGCATGTGTGTCCTGCTCACAAACCACATATGGATCCACCAGTGTCATTGCATGTGTGTTCTTCCCACAGACCACACATGGATCCACTGGTGTCATCGCATGTCTGCTCATTTCATGAACCACAGTTAGAGTCATTGCATGTGTGTTCTTCTCATGAACCACAGCTAGAGTCATTGCATGTGTGTTCTTCTCAGAAACCATATCATGAACCACACCCAGTCTCATTGCATATGTGTTCTTCACATTAACCACACCTGGATCCACCAGTGTCATTGCATGTCTGCTCTTTTCATGAATCGCAGTTAACGTCATTGCATGTCTGTTCCTTTCACAAAACACATATCACCAGTGTCATTGCATGTGTGTTCTTCCCACAGACCACACATGGATCCACCAGTGTTATTGCATGTGTGTCCTTCCCATGAACCAGACATGGATCCACCAGTGTCATTGCATGAGTGTCCTTCTCACAAACCACATATGGATCCACCAGTGTCATTGCATGTGTGTTCTTCTCACAGACCACGTAAGGATCCACTGGTTTCATTGCATGTGTGTTCCTCTCATACACCACACATGGATCTACCGGTGTCATCGCATGTCTACTATTTTCATGAACCATAGTTAGAGTCATTGCATGTGTGTTCTTCTCATGAACCACAGCTAGAGTCATTACATGTGTGTTCTTCTCACAAAACATATCATGAACCACACCCAGTGTCATTGCATGTGTTCTTCTCATTAACCACACATGGATCCACCAGTGTCATTGCATGTCTTCTCTTTACATGAACCATAGTTAGAGTCATTGCATGTCAGTTCTTCCCGTAGACCACACAAGCATCCACCAGTGTCATTGCATGTGTGTCCTTTTCACAAACCACATATGTTTCCACCAATGTCATTGCATGTGTGTTCTTCCCACAGACCACACATGGATCCACCAGCGTCATTGCATGTGTGTCCTTCCCATGAACCACACATGGATCCACCAGTGTAATTGCATGTGTGTTCTTTTCACAGGCCACATATGGATCCACCAGTGTCATTTCATGTGTGGTCTTTTCACAGACCACGTAAGGATCCACCGGTGTCATTGCATGTGTGGTCCTCTCATAGACCACACATGGATCCACCGGTGTCATCGCATGTCTACTCTTTTCATGAACCACAGTTAGAGTCATTGCATGTGTGTTCTTCTCATGAACCACATCTAGAGTCATTGCATGTGTGTTCTTCTCACAAACCATATCATGAACCAAAACTAGTGTCATTGCATGTGTGTTCTTCTCATTAACGACACATGGATCCACCAGTGTCATTGCATGTCTACTCTTTTCATTAACCATAGTTAGAGTCATTGCATGTCTGTTCTTTTCACAAACCACATATCATTAGTGTCATTGCATGTGTGTTCTTCCCACAGACCTCACATGGATCCACCAGTGTCATTGGATGTGTGTCCTTATCACAAACCACATATGGATCCACCAGTGTCATTGCATGTGTGTTCTTCCCACAGACCACACATGGATCCACCCGTGTCATTACATGTTTCTTATTTCCACAACATTACATGTGTGTTCCTCTAAAAGACCACAGATGGATCCACCGGTGTTATCGCATGTCTGCTCTTTTCATGAACCACAGTTAGAGTCATTGCATGTGTGTTCTTCTCATAAACCACAGCTAGAGTCATTGCATGTGTGTTCTTCTCACAAACCATATCATGAACCACACCAAGTGTCATTGCATGTGTGTTCTTCTCATTAACCACACATGGATCCACCAGTGTCATTGCATGTCTGCTCTTTTCATGAACCAAAGTTAGAGTCATTGCATGTCTGCTCTTTTCACAAAACAGATATCACCAGTGTCATTGCATGTGTGTTCTTCCCACAGACCACACATGGACCCATCAGTGTCATTGCATGTGTGTTCTTCCCATGAACCACACATGGATCCAACCAGTGTCATTGCATGTGTGTTCTTTTCACACACCACATATGGATCCACCAGCGTCATTGCATGTGTGTTCTTGTCACAAACCACATAAGGATCCACCGGTGTCATTGCATGGGTGTTCCTCTCATAGACCACACATGGATCCACCGGTGTCATCCCATGTCTGCTCTTTTCATGAACCACAGTTAGAGTCATTGCATGTGTGTTCTTCTCATGAACCACTACTAGAGTCATTGCATGTGTGTTCTTCTCATTAACGACACATGGATCCACCAGTGTCATTGCATGTCTGCTCTTTTCATTAACCACAGTTAGAGTCATTGCATGTCAGTTCTTTTCAGAAGCCACATATCACGAGTGTCATTGCATCTGTGTTTTTCCCACAGACCACACATGGATCCACCAGTGTCATTGCATGTGTGTTCTTCCCATGAACCACACATGGATACACCAGTGTCATTGCATGTGTGTCCTTCTCATAAACCACATATGGATCCACTAGTGTCATTGCATGTGTGTTCTTTTCACAAAGCACGTAAGGATCCACCGGTGTCATTGCATGTGTGTTCCTCTCATAGACCACACATGGATCCACCGGTGTCATCACATGTCTGCTCTTTTTATGAACCATAGTTAGAGTCATTGCATGTGTGTTCTTCTCATGAACCACAGCTAGAGTCATTGCATGTGTGTTCTTCTCATAAACCATATCATGAACCACACCCAGTGTCATTGCATGTGTGTTCTTCTCATTAACCACACACTACAACAGATCCTAGAATCGGTGACGAATTGCCTGGTGACAAAATCCAGAACCGTCACCGAAAGTAACCATAGGTGATGGATTAGTTTTGGGCGTCACGTATGCTTGATAATGCGTGACGGTCGCGTTTCGCGTCACGGCAAACCGTTGCCGATTATCCGCATGACGGATTTTAGAGCGTCGTAGATTAATCCATCACCGATTGTTCGTGGGGCCAACGAGTTAGCAATTGTGTTAAAAACGATAAAAGGGCAAAGATGGGTTTCGAACCGAGGACCTAGTACAAAGTAAAACGTTTCGTTACCGCTGGGCTACCGTTCTGTTTTGAATTGTTTGATTGGCCTACCATTTTGTAAACTCTATGTGCAGTACGTGGCATGTACAAACACGGATCGTTATAGTTAGGACTTGTGCGATCTTCCAAAGAGTTTTCTTCTCTGTTCTTGCGAATGAGCGCCGTCAAGGGTATCCCTTGTCGAGCCGATCACGACATTCGCTGGCCCTTCATCTACAAGTCCTGGCGACTTACGCGTACGCGATCACGACGAACGATCACGATCCCAGCTAGCGAGGCTTCGCGGCAGGCCGGCGCACGGCGATAGGAAGCACATGTTAGTTCCGTTGAGATCTGTTATGAAATTGATTTGGATTGGTGTTTATGTTACACATTGTGATTTATTTGGACTTTGGTAAACAATTTTCACATCGATTAGTACAAATTGAATGGCATCATGACTCGAGTGGAACACATTATATATATATTTTTAGGCGATGGATCGACAGTGGATTACTCATGGGCGCAAGTTCAACCCTTTTTACATACAAGGTGTCCGCGAGTTTATGGAGTTTGCGCGCGCAAACTGCAACGAAGGTGCATCAATATTGTGCCCATGCCAAAAATGCCTTAATATTACGCAGCAGACTCAGGACACTATTGAGTATCACTTACACATCAATGGTATGGCCGTTTCGTACACAAAGTGGAGTTGTCATGGAGAAGATGATGGTCCTGATGAAAACTATGATCATAGTTTGTATCAAAGCGATGACGATGATGATTATGATGATGGAAATGAAAATCATAATGATCATGTTGACAAGATGTTAGTTGGGCTGCATGATTCTGGTGACAGAGGCCCAAGTGACACTAATTTCTATGCGAAACTCATCGAAGAAGCTAAGAAAGAGCTTCACGAGGGATGCACCACTGAGACGAGGTTGTCATTCATTATGAAGATGCTTTACGTGAAATCATACAACCGGGTCACAAATAGAGCTTTTGATCAATTTATGGCTGTCTTATGTGCTGCTTTGCCAAAAGTGAATTTTCCCAAGTCCTATGCTGAAGCTAAGAGTGTTCTTTCTGAGGTTGGGCTTGGTTATGACACAATTCATGTTTGCAAGTATGACTGTGCTCTGTTTTGGGGAGACCATGCAAAAAAAACTCATTGTCCCGAGTGTGGATTTTCAAGGTGGAAAGACCCGGAAGCAAAGAGAAAGATTCCAAGGTGCTTCGATACTTTCCTATAATTCCAAGGTTACCGAGATTTTTTTGTTTCCAAGGAAGCGTCGATGAACACCAAGTGGCACAAGGAGAAGAGGGTTGCACAACCGGGTATTTTGAGGCACCCAGCTGATGGTGAAGCATGGAAGCACTTTGACAAGGAGTTTGGATGGTTTGCTTCATATGCCTGTAACATAAGGCTTGGTATTGCGACAGATGGATTCAACCCATACGGAAACATGAGTAGTTCATACAGTATGTGGCCAGTTTTTGTCATTCCATACAACTTCCCACCATGGATGTGCATGGATCAATCCAACTTCATGATGTCATTGCTAATCCCTGGAAAAAATTCACCAGGAAAGGATTTTCATGTATTTATGCAGCCATTGATAAAAGATATGATGAAGCTATGGAGTGGCGTGGGCACATATGATGCATGCACATGTAGAGAGTTTCCGTTGCATGCTGCGTTTCTTTGGTCGATTCATGACTATCCTGGATATGCCACGATGTCTGGCCGTAGCACAAGAGGGTTTTTCGCATGTGCGCACTGCGATAAGGATCCTTGCTACGAGTCTTTGCATAATAAAATTGGTTATATTGGTCATCGTTGATTTCTGCCTCACGATCACAAGTGGAGGAGTAGCAGAGGCTTCAATGGAAAACCTGAACCTAAGGATGCACCAACAAGTTTCACACTTGCAGAAAGAGATGAGAGGGTACAGAGAGTTCAGGATTACAGGCCAAGGAAAAATCCATGAACTAGGAAGAGAATGCGTGGCATGACTGGTGAGCCAACCTGGCACCTCAAGATCAGCTTATATGATCTGCCATACTGGTCAAGATTGAAGTTTGTTCACAACCTAGATGTGATGCACATTGAGAAGAACATATTGGACAATATCCTTGATACCCTTCTTGAGCTTGATGGAAAGAACAAGGACACTGTTGGTGGTAGAATGGATTTGGAGAAATTTAATGTCAGGAAGAAGTTCTGGATGAAACCTGAGGCCAAGGGTTTTTCAAAGGAGAAAGCACCATGGACGCTTCAAAAGGAAGGCAAACAAAAATTGTGCAAGTATTTGGCCAACCCTAGGTTCACAGATGCTTTTGCTGGAAACTTAGCAAGATGTGTGGACATCCCAGGGGGTAAAGTGCACGGTCTGAAGACGCATGAATGCCACATACTTATGCAACGTGTGTTTCTAGCTGGTCTGAGAGGGATTGCATCAAAGGCGATGTATGAGACCATTGCTGAACTGGGAAACTTTTTCAGGGAGTTGTGTGCCAAAACTCTAAGAGCATCTGTGCTGCGTCGAATGAAGGTTGAAATTGTCATAATTCTTTGCAAGCTTGAGCTGCTATTTCCCCCATCATTCTTTGATGTAATGGTGCACCTGGCTATTCATCTACCTGATGAGGCACTTCAGAGGGGGCCTGTTCAATATGGTTGGATGTATCCAGTTGAAAGAAGGCTCGGGTACCTGGAATCAACTATGCGTAGCAAATCAAGGCCTGAAGGTTCAATTGCTGAGGGATATATCGTGGATGAGTGCTTGCATCATTGCTCTAAATTTTTGGGGGATGTCATAGAAACCAGACATAACAAGCCTCAGAGGAACCAAGATAAGAAACAAAGAGTTGATCTGCTAAAGTTTGATATTTTTTCAGATGGAGCCAGAGGTTTAGGACTATCCAAGTTGAAGTATTTTCCCAAAGAATTTGACAGTATGGTTTGGTATGTACTTTAGAACTGTGATGAGGCACACAATTATATTCGGTAGGTATATTTACCTTTTTATTAATCATTCAAAATTTTCAGTAATATTTTGTGTTATGGCAGTACCATTACTAATTGGTTTTTGATTTTTAGGAATTTACAACAACAACTACAGAATAGGGGTGTGAACAACATTGAGGCGGAACTAGAGAAAGAATTCCCTGCATGGTTTAAAAAACATGTCAGTAATTTGGACAATGCTCCAGAAGATTTAAAATCACTAGCACTTGGTCCAGAATCTCGTGTAGTTATACACCCTATGTGTAATGTAAATGGCGCTAGGTTCCGTTCCGTCGAGCGTGAGAAGAACACGAGGACTCAAAACTTAGGCATAATGATAAGGGGATCCGTTTCTGACGAACAAGATCAAGAATACTACGGTGTGATGAAGGAGGTTCTTGAGTTACAGTACCCGAGAAACAAGCACGGCGACAGATCCGTGTTCTTGTTCCGCTGTGATTGGTTTGACCTTGGAAGTAGGAAAACCACGGAGATGAAGGATGATGGATACTTTAAAAGCATCAATACGTCTGTATTGTGGTACAAGAACGCCCCTTTCATATTAGCTCACCAAGCAGAAACTTGTTTTTACTTGGAAGACACAAAATTTGGTGATCCTTGGAAGGTGGTGCAAACTTTCAAGCATAGGAATGTATACGATGTTCTAGAAAAAGATGATGAAGGCAATGCAGGTGCATACCAGGAAGACCTAGGCTCGGAAGATCCCATTGTTCACCAAATTGAGGACGAGGAAGATGAATATGTTGATGATCATGAAGACGACATCGCTGATCGCTCTGATGATGTGATATTTGTTGACTCTCAGACTCTTAGACAACTAGCAGGGAAAAATGGTGTAAACAATGATATGGACCTGAGCGACGAAGAACAAGAAGACTTGGAACCGGTTGTCAATGAATTTGGGAGGAGCATTTCAGATGTTGATAGTGATATTGACTAGTACCCTTGTGAAAATGCATTACTAAAATACTAGCACGCAGTTGTACTGTTTGATACTAGTTATGGAGACTGTTGCATTCAATTCCCAGTAACCATGTTATACACAAAATTATTAATTACAATGATATATATGGTCGTACCTAGATGTTTTTGCTTGTTTTTGTCATACTTACTTCGAGCAGCAAAATAGATTTACTGGAGATAGATACTTCTTTACGTGACACAACCTACGCGACAGACATGTCCGTCTAGTAAGTTGTGCACGCATAAAATTTGTAGCTCATAAAATATTCATAGATACCGATGAAATGAACTCAATTAACACGATTTCACTATAATTGGCAGCAACGACAGGCATAATATATTTCAGCTCATAAAAAATTTAATAGTACCATTACACTTAACCATGTGTTCTGACATACTAATGCCACATAATGAAAGGACCGTAAAATATTGTCTTAACATCTCATATTATTAGGTCGACAAATGACCCATGACCATCATAGTGAAAATGATCAAGGCTACTAAAGTTCCACATTTGGAACATATAAGGCAAATAGGAAAGCCCCCTTACGTCCCACGTACAGCATGAAAAACATCTGTCTCCACTTCTCCGAAAATCCTCCTCCTGTGATATCACTTCCCTCCACCCAGCGCAGCATACTCGGCCATCCTCAGGAGAAATTGAGTACGACCCTTTAACCTTTGTGTATTTATCACACACAATTGTGATATCACCATATTCAGCCATGTCTTCAGGGACAAGGCGTCGCGGGAGTTTCTGTTCTTGGTCCACATGCACAATGTGAACATTTTTTAATCGGAAAATTATAGGCACAACAAAGTAGATCACTCATACTTACCAGCTCTTTCTTCTAGCAATTTGTCCAGCTTAATGTGTGGATCAGAGACTCACATTTTCCAACTTGATAAGGCCCAGCTCCATGTTCATCAACCAGCGTGTCAATGATGTCAACATTACTGACCACTGACTCCATCATTCTCCAGTTAATTATGGTTCCATCAGTGGCATGCATAGCGTCAAGTATGCCTTTCTTATCCTGGGTCAGATTGTAATATGCTGTACAAGTTCAAATACTTAATTAAATGAATATTACTGAATCAAAATTAAGATTAATGCATGGTAGGTACGTCAACATTAAGATTGTTTAGGAACAAGGAAAAAATATCGTGCTAAACACAAAGCAACTACTTCTTTTTTCATAAGGAAAAAACTAGAGACAATTCCATCGGTGACATTCTACACATTACAAAGTAGACTAGAAACCGAGCAAAATGGGTGAACCTAAATATTTTAGTGGATCTATATATATACATCCATTTTATACAAACTCGTAAACATCGTATATTTGTAAACGAAGGGAGTACTTCAAATAAGCAGTTACTTGCATGGGTGGGTGATCGGTAGGTTGATCGACGTCACAGGGGTAGATGGACCTTGTGTGTCGGTAGAGAAGACAAGCTCCATTCCAACATCCAGATTGTAGACTCTAGCAAATTCTCTCCAATATTGGCCTTCAAGATATGTTCTGCCATCCTTGTTGATACAATCAACGTTGAATTCGAACCCTTCTTCCGTAACCACCTCGACCACAAAATCATACTCGTGGTCGACAGAGTCGATGGCAAACTTCTTAAGGAAATTCGCTCTAGCATAGCAGGGTATTAACTGAAGAAAAATGGAACATGTTTACTACATGACAAACTAACAGATGCTATAATCTATGACAAAGGGTGGAACAGGAAAGACTGATGATAATACAAAAAATAAAACTAGTACCGTCATTTCTTCAAAATTCTCTACAAGGGTGAGAATGAAAAAGGACTTGATCTTGTCGCCCAGGCCGCACAGACCCTTGGTGTCAAAACACCAAGGACACTACGAATCAAAAAAAGAAAATTTAAAGATCATTGGCCGTACATTTTTGTCCAAATAGATCCAGTACATGCAAACTAGATAGGTTAGATTTTTACCGCAACGATCTTGCCCTTCGCCATCCCTCTCTCTCGACAGATCTGCGGCCTAGGCAAAGGTGGTTTAGATGGCGGCGCTGACTCCAACTATGCCTTTAGGGTTTGTTGGAGGGAGAGTGTATATATATATGGTCCGACTATGCTTGCATGCCGGGCCTGGACCCAGTTGTAAGCTTAATTTGTGGGCTCGACGTGATTAGCTTTAGCCGTTAGGCAAAACAAGGAAATATATTGATTACCTTAGTGCGCAGAGCAAGGAAATTGATTTGGTTTTATTGCTCTGACTTAGTCGTCATAGTTAGGTCCTGTAAGATCCTCAATAGAATCTTGAGACTAACAAGGAAATAATTAGCTATATTAATTAAATCCTTTACTTAGAATATTTTGCAAATTTTATGAAAAGTATTGGAAATAAGGAGTTTGCCTTTCATGTTTGTGGATGTTTTTAGACATTCTGAAGGATCATCAGTATGTAAAGTACATAAGTTTCTGGTTTGAGATTGGTTTCAAAAACTTTTTGTAGTCCAAACTTACTTCAAACTTTCTTAGCTCAAAAATAAAGCATCAAACCATCTAATTTAGTAAACAAATGCACTGTGCATCAACATGAGAATTCAGATAACAAGTGCACCAGTAACGCAATAGCAAAATCCATACACATTAACATAGTCTTAAACAACTGGGTATGATTGCCCAGCTTCCACCATACATAATAAAAACTTAGTCTTCAAACAGCACACAGTTTCTCTTCATCTCCAGGGGACAACACAAACATAAACTAAACGTGTGGAAACAGAACATGAGGGCCAACAGCAGGACCGATAACCGGGATGAGGCCACCCTTGACGTACTTGTCGAGGAATCTACCAAAGGCGCATGCTTCGCCATGGTGTGGCCCTTGTGCTTCTGCCTGCTGCCTACGCCAACTCCATCCGCGTGCTGGATCATGCTCTCTAAGTTCTTGGTGATGACCCTGCCGCAGAATGGGCAAGATAGCTCCCTGCGGCTGCGGAAAGGTATCTGGCCACTCACCAGCCGCTTAAGAACAAAGCGGCTCTTACGGTCCCTGTCGTCCTTGCCGTGGCCCACGTCGTCAGAGTCTTCCTGTGAATTTTGAAATACGTAAGAAGTGAGATAAACAGGAGCACAACAACGATCAAACGAAATAAGCTGTAAAAAATTAACAATGCTGCCAAAATTATTCTAAATTGTTGTGGTGATAGTACTAACATTTGATGAATCGAGGACAGTTTTGTGTTGCGGTGATAGTACTAACATTTGATGAATCGAGGATAATGTTGTGTGACCAATATTTGATGAATCGAGGACAATTTTGTCATATCATGTCTAGTGAGCGCTGGAACACCTAAGCGTCATTTCTATTTGCTTCAAAGTCCATAATGGATAATTTATTAAAGAACAATATTCTTGGGGACATAATTCAAGGCATGTGAACTTTGGGGGCAAATAACCAATTTTCCTAAATAAAATTGTTGCAATCATAATCACTAGAATGAAAGAAGACTCGGATGAATTTAAGTTTCAAACGCATTGATCATTACACATTAAATTCCATTCATCAGATCAATCATTTCTTCCCAAATAAAATTGTTGTTATCATAATCTCTACAATCAAATTAGACTCAGATGAATTTAAGGCACTTAATGATGAATCATTTACAAGTTAACTACCTTAACACATTCAGAAAGTTATCTGATAACTATGAACCGATAGATATCATATGAGCAATCATAATAAGTAGAATTAAAGAAGGCTTGGATGTATTTAAGTTTTAAACGCATTGATCGTTACACTAAACAGGATACTGATTCAAACACACTATGGAATCATCACATTAATAAGCAGCAATTTAGATAATGGTAATTATGAATTCCATGCATCAGAACAATCCTTTATTCCCAAACAAAATTCTTGCTATCATAATCTCTACAATCTAATTAGACTCAAATAAATTTAAGTCGCTTGTGTTGATCAATCATGTGCAAGGTAACTACCTTAACACATTCAGAATGTAATCTGATAACTATTAACTAATAGATATCATATGAGCCATCATAATCACTAGAATGAAACAAGACTCGGATGAATTTAAGTTTCAAACTCATTGATCATTACACTTAACAGGATACTAATTGATACACACTATGGAATCAACACATTAATAGCAGCAAATTAAGAAATGGTAATTATAAATTCTATGCATCAGATCAATCTTTTCTTCCCAAACAAAAATCTTTGTTATCATAATCTCTATAATCACATCAGACTCGGATGAATTTAAGGCACAACATTCAGAAATTAATCTGATTACCATGAACCCATATATATCATATGAGTAAGAATACTATATGGCAGATCAAATCAAAGTCAACTACAAAGGAACCATACGAACCCTAGAATCAAGAATATCTAGAAGACCACCTAGATAGCACAAATCAATCTACTCTACGAACAAACCCTATGTGAACAGTAAGATGAACAGAGAGGATCGAACAGAATAGCTCAGAACCTCGGTGACATCGTCGGAGGCCTCCTCCTTGAACGGTACATCTTCTTTGCGGGCTTGTTCATAGAGGTACTCGATGGAGTCAGGGTCTTCGCCGTCGTGTACTCATCGTCCGGCACGACGATGACCTCGGTCTGCATGCGGGTTCTGTAGATCTGCCGCGGGAGCCATGACGTCCTCCTTCTTCTCATCATCGATACGACCACGGCGGTACGGTGGAGTCCGCAATGTCACGGCGCGCCGACGAGCGGCTGGTGCTCCCGAAGAAGACTCCTCGCCCACCACCGCGGACGACCGCGGGTGCATCGCCAGAGCCGCCGACCGCCTTCGACTCCGGCTCATCTTCGCGAGCGCGCTTCATCTTGCAGATTCACTAAGGGATGA
>OU342744.1:30843509-30858767 GCA_910589775.1 Avena eriantha | reverse complement strand
GAAAGCACCGTGGACGCTTCAAAAGGAAGGCAAACAAAAATTGTGCAAGTATTGGCCAACCCTAGGTTCACAGATGCTTTTGCTGGAAACTTAGCAAGATGTGTGGACATCCCAGGGGGTAAAGTGCACGGTCTGAAGACGCATGAATGCCACATACTTATGCAACGTGTGTTTCTAGCTGGTCTGAGAGGGATTGCATCAAAGGCGATGTATGAGACCATTGCTGAACTGGGAAACTTTTTCAGGGAGTTGTGTGCCAAAACTCTAAGAGCATCTGTGCTGCGTCGAATGAAGGTTGAAATTGTCATAATTCTTTGCAAGCTTGAGCTGCTATTTCCCCATCATTCTTTGATGTAATGGTGCACCTGGCTATTCATCTACCTGATGAGGCACTTCAGAGGGGGCCTGTTCAATATGGTTGGATGTATCCAGTTGAAAGAAGGCTCGGGTACCTGGAATCAACTATGCGTAGCAAATCAAGGCCTGAAGGTTCAATTGCTGAGGGATATATCGTGGATGAGTGCTTGCATCATTGCTCTAAATTTTTGGGGGATGTCATAGAAACCAGACATAACAAGCCTCAGAGGAACCAAGATAAGAAACAAAGAGTTGATCTGCTAAGTTTGATATTTTTTCAGATGGAGCCAGAGGTTTAGGACTATCCAAGTTGAAGTATTTTCCCAAAGAATTTGACAGTATGGTTTTGGTATGTACTTTAGAACTGTGATGAGGCACACAATTATATTCGGTAGGTATATTTACCTTTTTATTAATCATTCAAAATTTTCAGTAATATTTGTGTTATGGCAGTACCATTACTAATTGGTTTTTGATTTTTAGGAATTTACAACAACAACTACAGAATAGGGGTGTGAACAACATTGAGGCGGAACTAGAGAAAGAATTCCCTGCATGGTTTAAAAAACATGTCAGTAATTTGGACAATGCTCCAGAAGATTTAAAATCACTAGCACTTGGTCCAGAATCTCGTGTAGTTATACACCCTATGTGTAATGTAAATGGCGCTAGGTTCCGTTCCGTCGAGCGTGAGAAGAACACGAGGACTCAAAACTTAGGCATAATGATAAGGGGATCCGTTTCTGACGAACAAGATCAAGAATACTACGGTGTGATGAAGGAGGTTCTTGAGTTACAGTACCCGAGAAACAAGCACGGCGACAGATCCGTGTTCTTGTTCCGCTGTGATTGGTTTGACCTTGGAAGTAGGAAACCACGGAGATGAAGGATGATGGATACTTTAAAAGCATCAATACGTCTGTATTGTGGTACAAGAACGCCCCTTTCATATTAGCTCACCAAGCAGAAACTTGTTTTTACTTGGAAGACACAAAATTTGGTGATCCTTGGAAGGTGGTGCAAACTTTCAAGCATAGGAATGTATACGATGTTCTAGAAAAAGATGATGAAGGCAATGCAGGTGCATACCAGGAAGACCTAGGCTCGGAAGATCCCATTGTTCACCAAATTGAGGACGAGGAAGATGAATATGTTGATGATCATGAAGACGACATCGCTGATCGCTCTGATGATGTGATATTTGTTGACTCTCAGACTCTTAGACAACTAGCAGGGAAAAATGGTGTAAACAATGATATGGACCTGAGCGACGAAGAACAAGAAGACTTGGAACCGGTTGTCAATGAATTTGGGAGGAGCATTTCAGATGTTGATAGTGATATTGACTAGTACCTTGTGAAAATGCATTACTAAAATACTAGCACGCAGTTGTACTGTTTGATACTAGTTATGGAGACTGTTGCATTCAATTCCCAGTAACCATGTTATACACAAAATTATTAATTACAATGATATATATGGTCGTACCTAGATGTTTTTGCTTGTTTTTGTCATACTTACTTCGAGCAGCAAAATAGATTTACTGGAGATAGATACTTCTTTACGTGACACAACCTACGCGACAGACATGTCCGTCTAGTAAGTTGTGCACGCATAAAATTTGTAGCTCATAAAATATTCATAGATACCGATGAAATGAACTCAATTAACACGATTTCACTATAATTGGCAGCAACGACAGGCATAATATATTTCAGCTCATAAAAAATTTAATAGTACCATTACACTTAACCATGTGTTCTGACATACTAATGCCACATAATGAAAGGACCGTAAAATATTGTCTTAACATCTCATATTATTAGGTCGACAAATGACCCATGACCATCATAGTGAAAATGATCAAGGCTACTAAAGTTCCACATTTGGAACATATAAGGCAAATAGGAAAGCCCCCTTACGTCCCACGTACAGCATGAAAAACATCTTGTCTCCACTTCTCCGAAAATCCTCCTCCTGTGATATCACTTCCCTCCACCCAGCGCAGCATACTCGGCCATCCTCAGGAGAAATTGAGTACGACCCTTTAACCTTTGTGTATTTATCACACACAATTGTGATATCACCATATTCAGCCATGTCTTCAGGGACAAGGCGTCGCGGGAGTTTCTGTTCTTGGTCCACATGCACAATGTGAACATTTTTTAATCGGAAAATTATAGGCACAACAAAGTAGATCACTCATACTTACCAGCTCTTTCTTCTAGCAATTTGTCCAGCTTAATGTGTGGATCAGAGACTCACATTTTCCAACTTGATAAGGCCCAGCTCCATGTTCATCAACCAGCGTGTCAATGATGTCAACATTACTGACCACTGACTCCATCATTCTCCAGTTAATTATGGTTCCATCAGTGGCATGCATAGCGTCAAGTATGCCTTTCTTATCCTGGGTCAGATTGTAATATGCTGTACAAGTTCAAATACTTAATTAAATGAATATTACTGAATCAAAATTAAGATTAATGCATGGTAGGTACGTCAACATTAAGATTGTTTAGGAACAAGGAAAAATATCGTGCTAAACACAAAGCAACTACTTCTTTTTTCATAAGGAAAAAACTAGAGACAATTCCATCGGTGACATTCTACACATTACAAAGTAGACTAGAAACCGAGCAAAATGGGTGAACCTAAATATTTTAGTGGATCTATATATATACATCCATTTTATACAAACTCGTAAACATCGTATATTTGTAAACGAAGGGAGTACTTCAAATAAGCAGTTACTTGCATGGGTGGGTGATCGGTAGGTTGATCGACGTCACAGGGGTAGATGGACCTTGTGTGTCGGTAGAGAAGACAAGCTCCATTCCAACATCCAGATTGTAGACTCTAGCAAATTCTCTCCAATATTGGCCTTCAAGATATGTTCTGCCATCCTTGTTGATACAATCAACGTTGAATTCGAACCCTTCTTCCGTAACCACCTCGACCACAAAATCATACTCGTGGTCGACAGAGTCGATGGCAAACTTCTTAAGGAAATTCGCTCTAGCATAGCAGGGTATTAACTGAAGAAAAATGGAACATGTTTACTACATGACAAACTAACAGATGCTATAATCTATGACAAAAGGGTGGAACAGGAAAGACTGATGATAATACAAAAAATAAAACTAGTACCGTCATTTCTTCAAAATTCTCTACAAGGGTGAGAATGAAAAAGGACTTGATCTTGTCGCCCAGGCCGCACAGACCCTTGGTGTCAAAACACCAAGGACACTACGAATCAAAAAAAGAAAATTTAAAGATCATTGGCCGTACATTTTTGTCCAAATAGATCCAGTACATGCAAACTAGATAGGTTAGATTTTTACCGCAACGATCTTGCCCTTCGCCATCCCTCTCTCTCGACAGATCTGCGGCCTAGGCAAAGGTGGTTTAGATGGCGGCGCTGACTCCAACTATGCCTTTAGGGTTTGTTGGAGGGAGAGTGTATATATATATGGTCCGACTATGCTTGCATGCCGGGCCTGGACCCAGTTGTAAGCTTAATTTGTGGGCTCGACGTGATTAGCTTTAGCCGTTAGGCAAAACAAGGAAATATATTGATTACCTTTAGTGCGCAGAGCAAGGAAATTGATTTGGTTTTTATTGCTCTGACTTAGTCGTCATAGTTAGGTCCTGTAAGATCCTCAATAGAATCTTGAGACTAACAAGGAAATAATTAGCTATATTAATTAAATCCTTTACTTAGAATATTTTGCAAATTTTATGAAAAGTATTGGAAATAAGGAGTTTGCCTTTCATGTTTGTGGATGTTTTTAGACATTCTGAAGGATCATCAGTATGTAAAGTACATAAGTTTCTGGTTTGAGATTGGTTTCAAAAACTTTTTGTAGTCCAAACTTACTTCAAACTTTCTTAGCTCAAAAATAAAGCATCAAACCATCTAATTTAGTAAACAAATGCACTGTGCATCAACATGAGAATTCAGATAACAAGTGCACCAGTAACGCAATAGCAAAATCCATACACATTAACATAGTCTTAAACAACTGGGTATGATTGCCCAGCTTCCACCATACATAATAAAACTTAGTCTTCAAACAGCACACAGTTTCTCTTCATCTCCAGGGGACAACACAAACATAAACTAAACTTGTGGAAACAGAACATGAGGGCCAACAGCAGGACCGATAACCGGGATGAGGCCACCCTTGACGTACTTGTCGAGGAATCTACCAAAGGCGGCATGCTTCGCCATGGTGTGGCCCTTGTGCTT
This sequence comes from Avena eriantha, assembly GCA_910589775.1. NCBI lineage: Eukaryota > Viridiplantae > Streptophyta > Magnoliopsida > Poales > Poaceae > Avena > Avena eriantha. Next base: position 30,854,158 of record OU342744.1, on the reverse strand, counting down.
CTGCCTGCTGCCTACGCCAACTCCATCCGCGTGCTGGATCATGCTCTCTAAGTTCTTGGTGATGACCCTGCCGCAGAATGGGCAAGATAGCTCCCTGCGGCTGCGGAAAGGTATCTGGCCACTCACCAGCCGCTTAAGAACAAAGCGGCTCTTACGGTCCCTGTCGTCCTTGCCGTGGCCCACGTCGTCAGAGTCTTCCTGTGAATTTTGAAATACGTAAGAAGTGAGATAAACAGGAGCACAACAACGATCAAACGAAATAAGCTGTAAAAAATTAACAATGCTGCCAAAATTATTCTAAATTGTTGTGGTGATAGTACTAACATTTGATGAATCGAGGACAGTTTTGTGTTGCGGTGATAGTACTAACATTTGATGAATCGAGGATAATGTTGTGTGACCAATATTTGATGAATCGAGGACAATTTTGTCATATCATGTCTAGTGAGCGCTGGAACACCTAAGCGTCATTTCTATTTGCTTCAAAGTCCATAATGGATAATTTATTAAAGAACAATATTCTTTGGGGACATAATTCAAGGCATGTGAACTTTGGGGGCAAATAACCAATTTTTCCTAAATAAAATTGTTGCAATCATAATCACTAGAATGAAAGAAGACTCGGATGAATTTAAGTTTCAAACGCATTGATCATTACACATTAAATTCCATTCATCAGATCAATCATTTCTTCCCAAATAAAATTGTTGTTATCATAATCTCTACAATCAAATTAGACTCAGATGAATTTAAGGCACTTAATGATGAATCATTTACAAGTTAACTACCTTAACACATTCAGAAAGTTATCTGATAACTATGAACCGATAGATATCATATGAGCAATCATAATAAGTAGAATTAAAGAAGGCTTGGATGTATTTAAGTTTTAAACGCATTGATCGTTACACTAAACAGGATACTGATTCAAACACACTATGGAATCATCACATTAATAAGCAGCAAATTTAGATAATGGTAATTATGAATTCCATGCATCAGAACAATCCTTTATTCCCAAACAAAATTCTTGCTATCATAATCTCTACAATCTAATTAGACTCAAATAAATTTAAGTCGCTTGTGTTGATCAATCATGTGCAAGGTAACTACCTTAACACATTCAGAATGTAATCTGATAACTATTAACTAATAGATATCATATGAGCAATCATAATCACTAGAATGAAACAAGACTCGGATGAATTTAAGTTTCAAACTCATTGATCATTACACTTAACAGGATACTAATTGATACACACTATGGAATCAACACATTAATAAGCAGCAAATTAAGAAAATGGTAATTATAAATTCTATGCATCAGATCAATCTTTTCTTCCCAAACAAAAATCTTTGTTATCATAATCTCTATAATCAAATCAGACTCGGATGAATTTAAGGCACAACATTCAGAAATTAATCTGATTACCATGAACCCATATATATCATATGAGTAAGAATACTATATGGCAGATCAAATCAAAGTCAACTACAAAGGAACCATACGAACCCTAGAATCAAGAATATCTAGAAGACCACCTAGATAGCACAAATCAATCTACTCTACGAACAAACCCTATGTGAACAGTAATATGAACAGAGGAGATCGAACAGAATAGCTCAGAACCTCGGTGACATCGTCGGAGGCCTCCTCCTTGAACGGTACATCTTCTTTGCGGGCTTGTTCATAGAGGTACTCGATGGAGTCAGGGTCTTCGCCGTCGTAGTACTCATCGTACGGCACGACGATGACCTAGCGGTCTGCATGCGGGTTCTGTAGATCTGCCGCGGGAGCCATGACGTCCTCCTTCTTCTCATCATCGATAGCGAACACGACCGGTACGGTGGAGTCCGCAATGGTCACGGCGCGCCGACGAGCGGCTGGTGCTCCCGAAGAAGACTCCTCGCCCACCACCGCGGAGACGACCGCGGGTGCATCGCCAGAGCCGCCGACCGCCTTCGACTCCGGCTCATCTTCGCGAGCGCGCTTCATCTTGCAGATTCACTAAGGGATGAGATTGGTGGTGCGGTGGTGGGAGCGGATTGGGGTTTTCGGCAGATTGGGGAAGAAGTGGACGATGGTGGGAGAGACGATGAGGACGATGTGTTATATAGATGCTGGCGGTTCGGTTTCCTCTGGTGCACGCGTGGGTGTGGAATCATGTAGTCCTGCATGTAGTGCACTTTCCCATTTCTCTCACATTGGACCCACACATGACATTTGGGAGAGTGTATTGAGAACAATAAGTTTTCTAAAAGATTTTAAAAGTATATTGTGTATAAAACAATAAGTTTTCTAAAAGATTTTATAGAAAAATATTGAATTTGTTCAAATTAGTTGAAATCCTAAATTAAATTGGAACCAATCTCGGTCAAACTGGAACACACAGATGCCAATGGGTCATGAGTGTAACTGGACCCACATGTGTCATCAGGGTCAACTTTTGCCCAATCTCAGTCAACATAGAACCCACAGATGCCATTGGGCCCACTTGCACCAATGCTAGTGTAAGTGGACCCACGTGTGTCACCAGGTCAACTTTTGTCCAATCTCAGTCAAACTGGACCCACAGTTGCCATTGGTACCCGCATGCACCGATGCTAGTGTAACTGGACCCACATGTGTCATCAGGTCAACTTAAGCCCAATCTTAGTCAAACTGGACCCACAAATGTTATTGGGAACACTTGCACCAATGCCAGTGTTAGTGGACCCACGTGTGTCATCAGGGTCAACTTAAGCCCAATCTTAGTCAAAATGGACCCATAGATGCCATAGGGTCCCACATGCACCGCTGCTAGCTATGTGGGCCAACATGTGTCATCAGGGTTAAATTAAGCCCAATCTTAGTCAAATTGGACCCACAGATGCCATAGGGTCCCACATGCACCGCTGCTAGCTATGTGTGGGCCCACATGTGTCATCAGGGTCAACTTAAGCCCAATCTTAGTCAAACTGGACCCACATATGCCATAGGGTCCCACATGCACCAATGTTAGCTAAGTGGACCCACATGTGTCATCAGGGTCAACTTTTGCGGCGATATGAGTCAACATAGAACCCACAGATGCCATTGGGCCCACATGCACTAATGCTAGTGTATGTGGACCCACGTGTGTCATCAGGGTCAACTTAAGCCCAATCTTAGTCAAACTATACCCACGTGTGTCATCAGGGTCAACTTAAGCCCAATCTTAGTCAAACTAGACCCACAGATGCCATAGGGTCCCACATGCACCAATGTTAGCTAACTGGACCCACATGTGCCTCTGTGATCTACACTATTACTTCTAGCATTGACAAGTGCTTCCTCAAAAGCACCAAGTCTGCGAGAAAGCATATACAAGATCAACGAGAAGCACTTGGCTATCAACTAAAAGCACATGGCCGTATATGACATGAAATAGGTATGAAGACGAACAGCATTGCCAAGTGCTAACTCTAAAACACCAAGTCCGGGAGAAAGCATATACAAGACCACCGAGAAGCACTTTGTGATCAACGGAAAACACTTGGCGGTACATGACATGAAATAGGTGAGAAGCCACCCAATGTTTCCAAGTGCTACCTCAAAAGCACCAAGTCTGGGAGAAATCATATACGAAACCATCGAGAAGCACTTGGCTATCAACGCAAAGCAACCTGGCAGCATATTACATGAAATAGGTGTGAAGCCTCCCAACATTGCCAAGTGCTTCCACAAAAGCTCCAAGTCCGGCATATATCATATACAAGTCCGCCGAGAAGCACTTAGCTGCTACCGTAAGGCACTTGGCAGTATATTAGATGCAATCGGGCTTCCCACACGAACTGTGTCCATATGAAAGTACAAAGTCCCCAGACTTCAAGAAGACCGACCAGGCATCGAGAGATAATTGCAACGAACATGTTTGGGTTCCACTCGTAACTTACCAAGCCAAGTTCATGAGTTTGAACATCATGCATCTAAAAAGCTAACACTCAGTCATTCCTATTCGAACAAGGCAGCAAGATGACAACATTGCCAGAAGGAAAAAAAATCCATAACAACCTGGCGAAACAAAAGACTGAACAAGTCTGGAAGAACGTACCTCAACATCATGGAAGTATCTTGGCATATAGTAGCGGAAACACTTGGTGCTCGACATCATGGAAAACACGACTAGCATCTCGCGTGTGTCGGTTACGCTCAAAACAAGCCAAATCTGGGCGATACGTTGGACCGAACGGGCAAAACATGGAAACCGGGAGAACATCGTGGAAAATAGCCCGACATCGTGGAAAACACGACTAGCGTCTCGCGTGTGTCGGTTACGCTCAAAACATGCTAAAACTGGGCGATACGTTGGACCGAACTGCCAAAACGTGGAAACCGGGCAAAAATCTACGGCTTCGTGGAAACACTTGGTGCTAGCTATGTGGGCCCACATTTGTCATCAGGGTCAACTTAAGCCCAATCTTAGTCAAACTAGACCACAGATGCCATAGGGTCCCGCATGCACCGATACTAGCTATGTGGGCCCACATGTGTCATCAGGGTCAACTTAAGCCCAATCTTAGTCAAACTGGACCCACAGATGCCATAGGGTCCCACATGCACCGCTGCTAGCTATGTGGGCCCGCATGTGTCATCAGGGTTAACTTAAGCCCAATCTTAGTCAAACTGGACCCACAGATGCCATAGGGTCCCACATGCACCGCTGCTAGCTATGTGGGCCCACATGTGTCATCAGGGTCAACTTAAGCCCAATCTTAGTCAAACTGGACCCACATATGCTATTGGGCCCACTTGCACCAATGCTTGTGTATGTGGACCCACGTGAGTCATGGTACATTCTATGTGGAAGCTCATATGCGGGATTGTTATTTTGATGAGAATGAAATGTTTCAAGTTTAAAAAATTTCGTGTCAACTAGTTCACATAAAATTTATCAGTGTGTAGGTTTTCAATTTTTATGAGATATTTTGAATTACTTATGCACTATACAAGCTTAGGTAAAACTTGAGTTGAAAGTTGTAGGAAAGCCGTGGGTTCAATTTTTGAAATTAAGTTGCAGCCACGGCCAGAGGATTGGTGAAAGCCCCGTGCGTTCAATTGTTGAAAGTTTGCAGCCACGACCGGACCGCACCACACCTACACACGTCGCATCGTAACAAAACTGATCCCACTGCTGTACCGCAATAACCGCATCGCATGCACCACACCTAAACACGTCGCACCGTAACAAATTAAAACTTACCCCACTGCACCGCAATAACCGCATCGCCCCACTTCTAAACGCGTCGCACCGTAACAAAACTCACCGCACTGCACCGCACTAACCGCATCGCACCGTAAAGGGTCGACTACATCGATGTACGGGCCCTCCGCCTCGACTCAACCGCCGCCGTAACACCACAATAACCGCAACGCCTCCTGCTCACAGACCACATATGGATCCACCAGTGTCATTGCATGTGTGGTCTTCCCACAGACCACACATGGATCCACCGGTGTCATCGCATGTCTGCTCTTTTCATGAACCACAGTTAGAGTCATTGCATGTGTCTTGTTCTCATGAACCACATCTAGAGTCATTGCATGTGTGTTCTTCTCAGAAACCATATCATGAACCACACCCAGTGTCATTGCATGTGTGTTCTTCTCATTAACCACACATGGATCCACCAGTGTCATTGCATGTCTGCTCTTTTCATGAATCGCAGTTAACGTCATTGCATGTCTGTTCCTTTCACAAAACACATATCACCAGTGTCATTGCACGTGTGTTCTTCCCACAGACCACACATGGATCCACCAGTGTTATTGCACGTGTGTCCTTCCGATGAACCACACATGGATCCACCAGTGTCATTGCATGTGTGTCCTTCCCACAAACCACATATGGATCCACAAGTGTCATTGCATGTGTGTTCTTCTCACATACCACGTAGGATCCACTTGTGTCATTGCATGTGTGTTCCTCTCATAGACCACACATGGATCCTCCGGTGCCATCGCATGTCTTCTCTTTTCATGAACCACAGTTAGAGTCATTGCATGTGTGTTCCTCTCATAAACCACAGCTAGAGTCATTGCATGTGTGTTCTTCTCACAAAACATATCATGAACCACACCCAGTGTCATTGCATGTGTTCTTCTCACTAACCACACATGGATCCACCAGTGTCATTGCATGTCTGCTCTTTACATGAACCATAGTTAGAGTCATTGCATGTCTGTTCTTTTCACAAACCACATATCACTAGTGTCATTTCATGTGTGTTCTTCCCATGGACCACACAAGGATCCCCCAGTGTCATTGCATGTGCGTCCTTTTCACAAACCACATATGGTTCCACCAATGTCATTGCATGTGTGTTCTTCCCACAGACCACACATGGATCCACCAGTGTCATTGCATGTGTGTCCTTCCCATGAACCACACATGGATCCACCAGTGTCATTGCATGTTTGTTCTTTTCACAGACCACATATGGATCCAGGAGTATCGTTTCATGTGTGGTCTTTTCATAGACCACGTAACGATCCACCGGTGTCATTGCATGTGTGTTCCTCTCATAGACCACACATGGATCCACCGGTGTCATCACATGTCTACTCTTTTCATGAACCATAGTTAGAGTCATTGCATGTGTGTTCTTCTCATGAACCACATCTAGAGTCATTGCATGTGTGTTCTTCTCACAAACCATATCTGAACCACACCTAGTGTCATTGCATGTGTGTTCTTCTCATTAACGACACATGGATCCACCAGTGTCATTGCATGTCTGCTCTTTTCATTAACCATAGTTAGAGTCATTGCATGTCAGTTCTTTTCACAAGCCACATATCACCAGTGTCATTGCATGTGTGTTCTTCCCCTAGACCACACATGGATCCACCAGTGTCATTGCATGTGTGTCCTTATCACAAACCACATATGGATCCACCAGTGTCATTGCATGTGTGTTCTTCCCACAGACCACACATGGATCCACCAGTGTCATTGCATGTGTGTCCTTCCCATGAACCACACATGGATCCACCAGTGTCATTGCATGTGTGTTCTTTTCATAGACCACATATGGATCCACCAGTGTCATTGCATGTGTGGTGTTTTCACACACCACGTAAGGATCCACCGGTGTCATTGCATGTGTGTTCCTCTCATAGACCACACATGGATCCATCGGTGTCATCGCATGTCTGCTCTTTTCATGAATACAGTTAGAGTCATTGCATATGTGTTCTTCTCATGAACCACATCTAGAGTCATTGCATGTGTGTTCTTCTCACAAACCATATCATGAACCACACCCAGTGTCATTGCATGTGTGTTCTTCTCATTAACGACACATGGATCCACCAGTGTCATTGCATGTCTGCTCTTTTCATTAACTACAGTTAGAGTTATTGCATGTCTGATCTTTTCACAAACCACATATCACCAGTGTCATTGCATGTGGGTTCTTCCCACAGACCACACATGGATCCACCAGTGTCATTGCATGTGTGTTCTTCCCATGAACCACACATGGATCCACTAGTGTCATTGCATTTGTGTCCTTCTCACAAACCACATATGGATCCACCAGTGTCATTGCAGGGGTGTTCTTTTCACAAACCACGTAAGGATCCACCGGTGTCATTGCATGTGTGTTCCTCTCATACACCACACATGGATCCACCGGTGTCATCGCATGTCTGCTCTTTTCATGAACCATAGTTAGAGTCATTCCATCTCTATTCTTCTCATGAACCACAGCTAGAGTCATTGCATGTGTGTTCTTCTCACAAACCATATCATGAACCACACCCAGTGTCATTGCATGTGTGTTCTTCTCATTAACTACACATGGATGCACCAGTGTCATTGCATGTCTGCTCTTTTCATGAACCACAGTTAGAGTCATTGCATGTCTGTTCTTTTCACAAAACACATATCACCAGTGTCATTGCATGTGTATTCTTCCCACAGACCACACATGGATCCATCAGTGTCATTGCGTGTGTGTTCTTCCCATGAACCACACATGGATCCACCAGTGTCATTGCATGTGTGTTCTTTTCACACACCACATATGGATCCACCAGTGTCATTGCATGTGTGTTCTTCTCACAAACCACGTAAGGATCCACCGGTGTCATTGCATGTGTGTTCCTCTCATAGACCACACATGGTTCCACCGGTGTCATCGCATGTCTGCTCTTTTCATGAACCACAGTTAGAGTCATTGCATGTGTGTTCTTCTCATGAACCACAACTAGAGTCTTTGCATGTGTGTTCTTCTCACAAACCATATCATGAACCACACCCAGTGTCATTGCATGTTTGTTCTTCTCACTAAACACACATGGATCCACCAGTGTCATTGCATGTCTGCTGTTTTCATGAACCACGGTTAGATTCATTGCATGTCTGTTCTTTTCACTAAACACACATGGATCGAATAGTGTCATTGCATGTGTGTTCGTTTCGCAGACCACGTAAGGATCCACCGGTGTCATTGCATGTGTGTTCCTCTCATAGACTACACATGGATCCACCGGTGTCATCGCATGTCTGCTATTTCATGAACCGCAGTTAGAGTCATTGCATGTGTGTTCTTGTCATGAACCACAACTAGAGTCATTGCATGTGTGTTCTTCTCAGAAACCATATCATGAACCACACCTAGTGTCATTGCATGTGTGTTCTTCTCATTAACGACACATGGATCCACCAATGTCATTGCATGTCTGCTCTTTTCATTAATGTGTTAGCAGACATTCTCATTAACGACACATGGATCCACCACAGTTCAAGTCATTGCATGTCAGTTCTTTTCACATGCCACATATCACCAGTGTCATTGCATGTGTGTTCTTCACATAGACCACACATGGATCCACCAGTGTCATTGCATGTGTGTTCTTCCCATGAACCACACATGGATCTACCAGTGTCATTGCATGTGTGTCCTTATCACAAACCACATATGGATCCACCAGTGTCATTGCATGTGTGTTCTTTGGACAAAACCGCGTAAGGACCCACCGGTGTCATTGCATGTGTGTTCCTCTCATAGACCACACATGGATCCACCGGTGTCATCGCATGTTTGCTCTTTTCATGAACCACAGTTAGAGTCATTGCATGTGTGTTCTTCTCATGAACCACAGGTAGAGTCATTGCATGTGTGTTCTTCTCACAGACCATATCATGAACCACACCCAGTGTCTTTGCATGTGTGTTCTTCTCATTAACCACACGTGGATCCACCAGTGTCATTGCATGTCTGCTCTTTTCATGAACCACAGTGAGAGTCATTGCATGTCTATTCTTTTCACAAAACAGATATCACAAGTGTCATTGCATGTGTGTTCTTCCCACAGACCACACATGGATCCATCAGTGTCATTGCATGTGTGTTCTTCCCATGAACCACACATGGATCCACCAGTGTCATTGCATGTGTGTCCTTCTCACAAACCACATATGGATCCACCAGTGTCATTGCATGTGTGTTCTTCTCACAAACCACGTAAGAATCCACTAGTGTCATTGCATGTGTGTTCCTCTCATAGACCACACATGGATCCACCGGTTGTCATCGCATGTCTGCTCTTTTCATGAACCCTAGTTAGAGTCATTGCATGTGTGTTCTTCTCATGAACCACAACTAGAGTCATTGCATGTGTGTTCTTCTCACAAACCATATCATGAACCACACCCAGTGTCATTGCATGTGTGTTCTTCTCATTAACCACACATGGATCCACCCGTGTCATTGCATGTGTCTTCTTCCCATGAACCACACCTAGTGTCATTGCATGTCTATTCTTTTCACAAACCACATATCACCAGTGTCATTGCATGTGTGTTCCAATCATAAACCACACATGGATCCACCCGCGTCATTGCATGTGTGTTCTTCCCACAAACCACATATGGATCCACCAGTGTCATTGCATGTGTGTTCTTTTCACAAACCACATATGGATCCACCAGTGTCATTGCAGGTGTGTTCTTTTCAAAAACCACGTAAGGATCCACCGGTGTCATTGCATGTGTGTTCCTCTCATACACCACACATGGATCCACCGGTGTCATCGCATGTCTGCTCTTTTCATGAACCACAGTTAGAGTCATTGCATCTCTGTTCTTCTCATGAACCACAGCTAGAGTCATTGCATGTGTGTTCTTCTCACAAACCATATCATGAACCGCACCCAGTGCCATTGCATGTGTGTTCTTCTCATTAACTACACATGGATGCACCAGTGTCATTCCATGTCTGCTCTTTTCATGAACCACAGTTAGAGTCATTGCATGTCTGTTCTTTTCACAAAACACATATCACCAGTGTCATTGCATGTGTATTCTTCCCACAGACCACACATGGATCCATCAGTGTCATTGCGTGTGTGTTCTTCCCATGAAACACACATGGATCCACCAGTGTCATTGCATGTGTGTTCTTTTCACACACCACATATGGATCCACCAGTGTCATTGCATGTGTGTTCTTCTCACAAACCACGTAAGGATCCACCGGTGTCATTGCATGTGTGTTCCTCTCATAGACCACACATGGTTCCACCGGTGTTATCGCATGTTTGCTCTTTTCATGAACCACAGTTAGAGTCATTGCATGTGTGTTCTTCTCATGAACCACAACTAGAGTCTTTGCATGTGTGT